>PVIJ01006335.1:28901-93358 GCA_004024925.1 Scalopus aquaticus | reverse complement strand
TATTGAATAGACTGTCCTTGTTCCACTGCATTTTTTTTGCTCCTTTGTCAAAGATTAGTTGTTCATAGATATGTGGCTTTAATTCGGGGTATTCTATTCGGTTCCATTGGTCTTTCTGTCTGTTTTTGTTCCAGTACCATGCTGTTTTAATTATTATGGCTTTGTAATATAGTTTGAAATCAGGGAGTGAAATTCCTCCATTTTCTTTCTTTTTAGTTAGAAATCCCCTGCTCATGGATTGGAAGGATTAACATTATCAAAATGGCAATCCTACCAAAAGCAATTTACAGATTCAATGCTATTCCAATAAAAATCTCAATGACATTCTTCAAAGAAATAGATCGACTACTGATGAAATTCATATGGAACCACAAAAAACCTCGCATAGCTAAAGCCCTCTTCTGCCCATGTTTTGACTGGATTGTTTGTTTTTGCTGAAGTCTTGTGAGCTCTTTGTGGATTTTTCTGTTCAGAGGGACTGAAGTCTCAAAGAGCAAAAGTAATAATTCCTCTTTAGGAACTTTGATATATAAAAGCATGAATTACATTTTTCCTAGACTCCCCTGGACACATTTTCTAGTTTAACATGCATGGGGAAGCAGCTGCTTTGATTTGTTATCTTTTGGCCACCCCAGGCCACTCTCTGCTGGCATCTTTTTTAGGGGCTCCATCCAAACAATCCCATGTGTAAACTAATCTGGAAAACCAAGACTTCTATTAGCTCTTTGTAGCAACACCATCTCAGAAGAAGATGACGGGAATAATGGAGCAGGGAAAGAGATGTGACCCAGAAACATTTTAGTATACCCTCTGAATTAAATATGTTTTCACATATAAAATGGTATAGACTTAGGAACTGCAAAAGATTCTAAAAAGGAATAAGTAGAAGATAAAAGCATCTGCATTTCCACCAGCCAAAGATAACTGTTGGTGTCATTTCTTTGTATTTAGAGGTGCCTAATATTTTGAATAGTTTGTTAATAAATGAGTACATGAAAAAATAGACAATTGGTAGATACAGTCACAATGTCATTCTATTATAAATTTTATATACTATTTCACATAAAAGTAAAACAAAATTATTCATTGAAAAAACCTATAAAGGGATCATTTTAATGGCTGCCCTTATTCTACCATGTACATATCCCTTATTTATTTAACCACTTCCATATTTTCACTAGGATTATTTGTCTTTTTTTCCCGTTATCAGTCACACTGTCATGATCACATATGGACAAAAATCCTTTTCTATAATTGGTAATTTTTTTAGCTTTATAAAAGAGAAATCATGGAGTCAAAGAGTTTGAATAGCTTATATTTCTTACTGTGGTATTTTTAGCCCTCAAGGAAAATTCAAAATAAAGCTAGAAAATGCACATAAAGATATATGTGGATTCCGGTGTCCCTATTTTTAGTACATAGTTGTTTGGACGATGCTGGGTTAAAGGGCAGGGAAGAGCAGGGATACAGTGTCTCAAAGGGTGTTTCCCACTGGGGGCATGATGCCAGGGCAGTGATTTTTCTCTTCTTTCTCCCCAGTGTGCATTAACCGTTTTTGAATTATCACTTTTAAGTCTATGAGGCTACTGTGAATGCTGGGGCACAAATGGGCCAATGCCATCCATTTATTCTGTGCCAGTTCTGGGTGCTGCAGTTATCGAGGTTAAAGACAAAAACCAAAACTCCTGAGGATTAAGGAGAGTAAGATCCTAGCAGAGGAATTAGGAAGAATCAGAAGTGATTTGTTCCTTTGGTTTTGGAGATCAAGGACAGCATCTCTCTGGAAGTCAAAGTGAAGTTCAGAAGTGAAGGGCAAGTGGGAATCAGCCCTAATGATGTTCGAGAAAGACCATTCTAGGCAGGGTGAACATCAAGGACATATTTCCTCAATGAGGATCCTGCTCTGTCATAGAAAATAGAACTACATTGCAACTGAAATCTATTACTTTTTCAATTATGAGCACAGGAAAGATAAAAGAATATAGTATTTGAAGTATTTGTATATTTTTATCTTTAGAAATCTTACACTGTCATTAAATTATACTTTTTGCAGACATATGTAAATATCTATATTTATATACCATATATTATAGTAGTTATTACATTTTTTACTATTATTTAATTTTTTAATAAAAGAAATTCCTTTTAAAAATATTTTGATGACTTTATCAACATGATTGGTTTTCATTTCAGTAACCTTATGCCTGTAAAACATTATTCTGAAAGTTTATGCCTTCATTACAGGGTTGAGAGCTTTCAGTGGCACCAAAATAATTATAGGTTCCTGTCTACAAGAGAATGACTGTGGATTTTCCTTCCCACCGTATCACACAGGGTATATCACCGTTCATGTTTTATCCACAACAATGTTCAATTAAGCCAAAAAACACTAGCAAAAATTAGTGTTGCATGCTTCTCGCTTTTTCTTATTATAGACTATATTTTAGAACAGTGTCAGGTTTAGAGCAGAATTGACAGGAAGAGACAGTTTTTCCCATATCCTTCCTGCCTTTACTCACCCATAGCCTCCTCCATTATCAACATCCCTCACCAGAGTGGTACATTTTATACCACAGATAAACTTATATGGACATAATCACAATCACCCAAAGTTCATAATTTACATTTAGCTTCATTCTTGAATTTGTACATTTATAGGTTTGATAAACATGTTCTACTTTTATAGTATCACACACGGTAATTTCACTGTTCCACCCATTCATCCTTCCTTCCTCACTAACTCCCAGCAATTACTGAATTTTTACTGATTCCTTAAGTTTTATCCATTATAAAATACCTTACAGTTGGAATCATTTGGCCATGTAGCCTTGTCAGATTGATTTTTTTAAATGTAGTAATATAAATTTAAGTTTCCTCTATGTCTTTTTGAGTTTATCTCTCATTTCTTTATAATGCTGACTAATCCATTACTTGTTATGACACAGTTTATCTGTCCACCTTCTGAAGGATATGGCGGTGGCTTCCAGGTTTTGGCAATTATGAATAAAGCTCTGTGAACATCTACACACAGGTTTTTGTGCAAATATGATTCCCACTCCTTTGATTAAATAACAAGGACCACAGCCCTGTGAATGAACGTTCTTGTTGCTCCATATTTCTTATTTTTAAAGACATATTTATTTATGCATACAAGAGCTGGGGTGTAGACCATAGGTGGGAGGGGTGAGAGGATTTGCCAGAGACAGTGGGGAGCGAACAGGTGGATTGACTGAACTACACTGCTGGGGGGAGCAGCGGGAGACAGGAGAGGTCTGCTGAACCACATGGGTTTTGAACTCGTGCTGCACTTGCTGCCAGTAGCTTTATAGTGCTGAGACTTAACCCCTTGCGCCACCAAGGAGGCCCCTTGTTGCTCCATATTTCTGCCATTTGGTGTTAGTATTCTGGATTTTGGCTATCTAGTAGATGTGTAGTGGTATCACATTACTGCTATAATTTGCATTTCCCTGATCACATATGATATGCTGCATCTTTTCATGTGATTTTTTGCCATCTGCATATCTTCTTTGTTGATTTCTTAGTTCATAAAAATGCATAGTTGCTGCCTAGCAGTGGCCCTTTCATTAGATGATGTTTGGAAAATAATTGTTTAGGTAATTGAATTTGTCTACAATGAGTATGGATCCCATGTAATAGGTAACTTCCTGATTCAAAACTTAGTGCAGTGCACTGAGGACCTGTTCTAAATATTTAAATGTTTAAATATTTAAACCATCAGAAAGTAGTGCACAAAATAGACTCCTAGGGAACACTGTCTGTAGACATATTTTATTAGAGAGCCATAGATACAGCATCAAATGAGAAGAATAATTACTCAGCCTTCTCACTGCCATTTTGCAGTCGCTCAGAAATCTTTGAGCGGGCTTTATCCTTCATTAGATGAAATCCCAACTGGATCATTGTGATATGACAAGTAATTTGGCCTCTTCCACCCTGTCAACATGGGTAGAAAACTGGATGAAAATTGAATTATAGAATACCAACCTCTGTATCTCAATTTATTTTCCCTGGGTAAAGGACAGGTAAGCATTTACCATTTACTCATTGTTGAAAAATATTCCTTTGAATTGATTATAGGCTTCTTTACTAATTAAGTGATCCCAAGTCACCATTTTAAACACATAAGGATAACTTGGTACAACATATTTAACACTAACCCTGAAAATGGAATGCATTTATCTGATAACTGAAGAGCCTGAACTCTGCATGCTTTAATCAGAAAGTCAGTGACATTTGCATTTAAATTTTATTCTCACAGGTCAGGATGATGAAATGTTTATGGATATACATGACTGTGGAAATATCATTATTTACTAGTAATCCTGGACAAATAGTGTTGTGGTTCTTTTTGGAAATATCCAACAGAGTCTCTTATCTCAAAAGTAATGGATTTTATTAAGTATAACAGGTTTTATTTAAATACAAAATATGTGTTCAGAAATTCTTTGATATTCTTTGGTTTGGAAATGCTATTTCCCAATACTTTTAGAATTTTATTCTGTATTTTTTTTTCATTTTAACTTTATTAATTTTTAAATTTATATCCTTTACATTATCGTGTCTTCCCCATAGGTTTCCCAACACCAATTCACCTGTGAACTATCACCATAGCTTCTTGTGATTCATTGAGGTATAAGGGATCACAGCTTTATTTATTAATAAAATTTTTCATTTAATAGTTTTAGGACTACAGATATTAGAGATATACAGAAATTGTCTTCCAAAGTGACTGTACCATTTTGCATTTCCAACAAAAATGAATAAGGATTTCTTTTATTCTACATTCTTGCCACTATGTGTTATTCCAAGTTTTGGGATATCACTCATTTTAATAGGTATATAGTAGACTCTCTCTGCTACTTTAATGTTCATTTATTTAATGGTTATTCCTTCCCAATCTCTGTTCTTAATGCACCTACTAACACTTCTAGTGGATAATTGAATAGGAGTAGTAAGAAAAGACAGCTTTGTCTTGCCCAGTGACAAACTATCACATTCCATACAATTAGAGTGCTATCAGTGTAGTTTTTATTTTAGATGGAAATATTTGAAAATATGTTGATCATATTTGAAAGCATTTTTTAAAATCCTTACCAACATAATCTTCAACAATGTAGGCTTCTGCTGGAACTCCTTGAGGTCACTGGCTTCCTCTCACTGTGTGGATCCTTAGTTAATATCACATATTTTAGGTTTTCATTTTGGCAGCATTCCACTTCCAAAGAGCAAAATCTTGTTTTATTATGTGTTTCTCTATAACAAATACCTCAAAACTTAGTGCTTAAAATTAATTTTATTATAGTTTATAATTTCCATGGATCAGAAATTTGGGGAGGGCCTCCCTGGTGGTGCAAGGGGTTAAGTCACAGCACTATGAAGCTATCTGCAGCCACTACAGCATGAGCACAAGTTTGATCCCTGGCCAGGAGATTCTCACATGGCACAGCAGACCTCTCCTGCCTCGTCCGCTACTCCACTCAGCAATGTATTTCAATCAATCTGTCTGTTCTGCTCTCCAGTCTGTCTCTGGTGAGTCCTCTCACCACCCCACACCTCTAGCCTACACCTCAACTCTTGTATGCATAAATAAATAAATCTTAACAAAAAAAGAAATTTGGGGAGACAGCTTGGTAGATCTGTTTTAGAGACTTTGACAAGGCTGTAGTCAGACTGCCTAGCTCTGAAGAAGGAGCAACTGGAATAGATATGAGTTAGCTGGATATATCTGTTTCTTTAATCTCAAAACCTCTCCGTGCAAGGTCACCTTATGGGCTGAGTCAGGCTTCCTCAGAGCATTGACATCAGGGTAGAGACTACTTAGTTTGTGGTTGAGGTGAGCCAGGCTGAAACTCTTACCACCTATTACAGCCTAGTTTTGGAAGTCATATAGTTTCAGTTATGCGTATTTTATTGGTCAACGAGGTCCTACGGTCAGTTTAGAGAAAGGTATTACAGAAAGGAAAATTATCAAGGTATTGATTATCATTGATTTTTGTGGGAAACTATTGTTTATTAAATTGGCCTGCAAGCTTAATGAACATTTTTAATAAATAGAAGCAGGTAGATGAGAGGACATATGACAACTGACTAAAAAAAGATAAAATTATGGAAAGAACTCCGTCTTCCTCTTTCTCCTCCATCTCTTCCTTCTATATCTCTTCCTCTTCCTCTTCCTTTTCTTTTTGTAGTTACTAATGGTCAATGTAGGTCAAATACTTTTTTAGTCACCAAGTTCTCTGACTTTAGAGAGGTTATCTTCTAGTGGGCACAATTAGATAATAAATAAGTAGGCATGTAAGCAAGCAAGATATTCTCAGATAGCATCTCCAGAGAAGAAAATTTTGAAAAGGATAATAAGACAGAGAAGAAAAGCTTAAGATTTGTCATTGGATATCTTCTAACGTGCAAATTGAATGAAGAGAGGAGACATCCACATAGTTGGTAGAAGACTCTTTCAGGCTGAGGAAATAACAAGTATAAGATGTAAACAATTGTAAAGCAAATTAAGCTCTGCTGTAGGGTTTATTTTAACTAAATGTTAATTGGTGACAACTAACACTTTCTAAAAGGGAAAGTTATTGAACCCCCAAAAACTTTTATGATACAAGAATCTCAGGATCTGTACCTGATGTAGGTTTGAAAATAGAGGGCTAGACTATTCTGCAAAAGAAGGCAATTGTGTGAATTGGAAGGTTAGTATCCTTTTGTCTTCTTTTCATTCCTTAGACTGTATATGTTTCCCCCATCTTGTGAGTCTCAGAACATATGCTTCCCTCTGATCGGAAAGCTTTTCTCTTTCTTCATTTAGCTGACTTACCTTCAGCTTTCAACTCAAAAGTCTCAGGCTTTACAGTCCTCATTATTGCTTGCGATGACTTGTTTGAATGATCAATAAGCTCTATAAAGATAGAACTGGTGTCTGTTTGGTTTAATGGTGCCTGGCAGACTTGCAGGACCTATTTCTATTGAAGCAGCTTAAAGGAATCAGTCAAAGCTGAGTAATATTCTATGTAATCTCTTCTCTTAGGTCCAACATGTCCTTGTTGATTTTAATGGAAATAGACTGGTACACAAATTTGAAATAAATCAGTTCTGAAAATAAAACAACAAATACCACGCACAGCATTTTGTACTTTCTAGAATTTGTTAATTGACTTTTTCTTTTTTCAGAAAAGAGTCAAAGGAACATTAAATTCAAAAGTCTGTGCACCAAAATGAGGTTTGTCGTACGCATGCACACGCACACACACACACACACACACACACACACACACACTCCCCTAATCACACAAGGGTGAATATTGTAAGTAATTCTGTGGAATGTATTTCAGATGACCCTTCCGAATCAATTTCTGTAGGCACATACCTGGATATGGAGGAGGAACGAGCATTAGTTGTTCCTAAATATTTTTGTGCATTCTGAAAAGTCTTTTGTAAAATATACTGTTATCATAGAAACTAGGTACATTGCCTACCACGGTATAGATCAAAATGAACTTAATTTAAGTAGGGAACTTCAAACAATCTTAGAAGATCATCATTTATTTTTTATTTAGGTAATGGTGTACATCATTATTTGTGTTTTAGAAGTATAGAATCTCCCCCTTCAGGTGGTGTTCACCATACCACACCAACAGGACCCAGCAATTCCATGTCTTGAAAACTATAGGAACAATAATTAGAATGTCATTTAAAAAATCCCTATACCATATTTTGTATGGTGAAGAAGTAAAATGCATCATGCACTTGTATTGAAATGTTTCATTATTTCCAGTCATCAAAATACAAAGCCATGTTTGGACATAAAAGGTCATTTCTTCTAGAAAGTTGAGCACATACCACATACACACCATTTAAGATAAATCTTTGTAGTTAAAACTTTGGATGATTCTGGTTTTCCTATTTGTTTACATTTGATTTGATAAAGTCAGTGCGAAGCACTATTATTTTTTCTTAGCTCACATTATGTGAAAAGTTAAAAGAACCATTTTCTTCAGAAGGATATAATAAATAAGCAGTGCCATAAAAGATTTTTTTTTTGAAGCATACATTTCTCAGTAGAAATTTGGGGATTAGTTCATTTCCCAAGACTAACTTAACATTAAAAACTTATTATTGCAAATTTTTTACTGTGTTTATGGCTAATAAATAGAAAAGTGTGGAATTCAACTCAAGAGCAGGTGCTGGGGAATTCCAGGGCAGAGGGGAGCAATGCTGATATTTTGCACACAAAATGTCCCATAAGGTAATGTTCTCACTTTAACAATTATGTGATGAAAGGGAAATGCACAAAATTGCTTTTACATTCATTATTGACATTTAAATTAATAAATATTTGAATTATGGCTCAAAGGATAAAGAATTGTCATTATATAGAATTTTAAGATTAGGAAAGGGAAAAAATGTACCTCAGAAACAGAGGTTTGTCAAACTTCAAGTTGTATTAAAAGAATATATTTTCTTCATCTTCAAAAACTAAAGAGAAATTTGCGTGCCAATGAGCATCATCTTGAGCCTGTTTAGAGCCAGAAAATTCATTTAAATAGTTATCTAAAAAAGTCTTCCAAAAAATGAATCTGAATAATCATAGACATTGCGAATCCTAGAAAAATAATAGAAGATGGATCTCCCTGATGGTGCAACGGGTTAAGCGCAGTGCTATGGAGCTGTCGGCAGCTGCAACTGCAGCATGAGTTTGATGCTTTGCTGGGGAGATTCCCACATGGCACAGCAGACCTCTCCAGCCTCACCCACTGCTCTCCTCAGCAGTGTGCTTCAGTCGATATGTCTGTTCTGCTCCCCACTCTGTCTCTGGTGAATCCTCCCACCAGCCCACAGCCAGCTTGTATGCATAAATAAATAAATCTTTTTTAAAAAATTTATTTAAAAAAGAAATAATAAAAGATGCTTCTTCAGTAACTACTTAAAAGATTTTGTTCTGAATGATGGTCAAAATGCTGTTACTCCATCTCCCTCCCCTCCCCCCACATACTTTGGGATTCTGGAGTCCATGTATATTCAATAAATATTGATTCTTTTTTTAAAGTAGAACTAAAGTGTACTAATTGGACATACACGATATGTAAATGACTCTGAAACTCTAGCAGGGAGGAGAAATCAATGCAAGAAAAATGTTATATGTGAGCACAGGCATAAGTGTTTAAGTGTCCAAAACAATGTGAGATTAGAAAAGAGAGAGAGAGTTTCGTACTTTTCCTGGAATTTAGAAACAGCACGTTTAGTAAAACTGCCAGTTGTATCAATGGACTATTGAGTTAGCATATTCTAAGCCTCAACTCAGTGTGGAACTTCTCAGTGTCTGGAACAAAGGGTAGTCTTTTAAATAACGGTATCTAGCCTGGAATCAAGGGACAGAAACCCAAAAGTTTTACCTTATATTTTTACTAGTCCCTTGAAGTCCACTTGATATTAGTTCAAACCACAGTTATCATTGTTAAATGAGCATGAAGCATTGAATGGTGTCCTCCAAAATATTTCTGTGACTTAACTCCAGGAACCTACAAATAAATCCATATTTAGAGAGGGTCTTTGCATATATGTGATTAAAGGTATTTTGATGAGAGTGTCTTGAATTATCTATGTAAGCTTTATACCCAAAGACAAGTATTTTGTAAGAGATAGTAGAGGAGTAGACACTGAGGAGACCCTCTGAAGACACAGAGATTACGGTAGGCACAGGTCAAAAAATGCTTGTCTTTCAGTGCCTGGAAGAGGCTAGGAAGGTTTTGTCCCTACTGACTTTGGAGGGAACACAGTTCTGCCAAACCTTGCCTTCAGATTCTGGCTTCCAATAATGTGAGTCAATCCATTTCTGTGGTTTTAAGTCACCAAGTTTTGTTAATTTGTTACAGCAGCCACAGGAAAGGTATGCAATGGACTTCTAGGAAACCTTGACTGCTTTCTGTTCTAGAAATGTGCAAAGTTCTCATTTCTAAGACTTGCTCTTTCCTCCACCTGAACACCAGAGGACTAGCTCACTCATTCCATGCTGGTGTCTGCTCAAATATCTCTCCATGAGATAAGCTTCCCTGAATTGCCTAATCTGAAATAGCCCCAAGCCACACTTGCAGGCACTATTAGTCTTCTGAGCTTTCATTACCCCTTATCACTACAGTATGCGCATCACATTGAGGGCGGTTCTACCTGTCATTTTTACTATTGTGGACTCCACTCTAAGACCCTTCCTTGTATATAGTACATATACAATAACTCTATGTTGACTGGTTGAATGAAATAGAGGTCAAGTCTTCCTTTGTTTTATTTTAGGAGTTAGGAGGAAAACAAAAATTAAATTACTTGAAATTCAATATGCTAGTGATAATAATTTAAGCACCAGTAAGATTATGTAAGTGGTGGCCTCAAATTACCTGTACAAAATCATTAATTGTAAAGCAGCAATACTCTAAATGGTGGCCTCAAATTACCTGTACAAAATCATTAATTGTAAAGCAGCAGTACTCTAAATTCATTGCTGATGCCAGAGTTTTGGGAACAGGTCTGCAAAGTTAGGTATAAATGAACTGCTGTTACCCCATCAAAACTGAAACATTACACTGAGTATGTGTTCTTCCAGTTACTATTTCTCCCCTCCCCCTTGGTGAATTATTTTGCAGGAGCCACCGCTTTTTAAAGGTCAAATTGTAGAACTAGCCCAAACCAAGTTGAGCCTGCAGAACCTAGCTAAGAATTGCAAGGATGTAAAAAACAGGTGCATGAGCAACTCAATCTAGAAGAAAACCCTGCCCCTAACAACAGAAACCAAGATTTTCCCTTGTTCATGTTAAAAGTAGCACCTCTTCCAACCCCAGGCAGAAAGGTGCTTTAAAACCTAAGTTTCCCCTTCTCTGCTGCTTGCCAAGCAATAAACTTCTTGCTCTGCTTTACTGAAACTGATAAGTATTAGTTGACTAGTGATCACAAGACTGGGGGCCTTCTTGGGGTCAGTGACACTATTCAAATTTATTCCCTTTAATACTAAGCCCTAATATTTCATCTTTGTCTCTGATATTTGCATAGCAGTAGTTCTTAATTCTTAGGCATTAAATTTCTAGATCACTATTTCTCTTTCAAGTAGTTAATGATGTGTAAACACATTTTAAATACAATAGGAGAACATACTATTTAAAGAACCCCTGCTGGTTTAAGTGACTCCTTTTTAATATAATGAAGTGGCCAATGCTCAATTTTTCTGAATCAATTGTTTTAAATAACACAGCTGCCACTTAGATGATAGATGGGTTTGGTTCTTTAGTTGAGTTTCCCCTCCTCTCTCCTTCTCAACCCCCCACCCCCCATGTACTGGAGAAGATCTCATGTACTATCTTTGTTTGCTGCTGGGAGAAGGGAATTTCAGGACCAGAATTCAGCAATTCCATTTTTATACATTTCTATTGTAGATTCCATTAATTTTTCATAAGAATGAATAATTGAATCATCAACACTTCTTTCCTCAGATATCACCTTTGCTTCCAAACATTTTGGAAAATCGTAAAAATCAGACATATTCTCCCAATTTTCAAGGGTGAGGGTTTATTATTTATCATCTTCAACTAATTGTAAATTTAATAGAGTTGCAATTATCTCTTGTATCTTTAAACAGAAGAGTGCTATTTTCAAAGAACTTTGAAAAAAATAGTTCAAAATAAAAATTGACCTTACATTTCAGTCAAAATTATGAGAGATTAGATTTTTGAACAAACTATATGTTTTTGTAGGCTTGACTAAGTGAATCAATGGATTCAAATAAAGTGTGAACTTAACCCTCTCTTCAGTTAAAGTTACAATATCAACCAATTATCTTTAGAAGTTATTTATCTTAAGTAAAAAGCATCCCAACATTAACCAGGCTCATCAAATTGTTATTTCTTTTGTGTGAATTAAAGAGTAAGGAAAAATACTGATTTACTATTTTATTCAAGTTTTATTTATAGAAAGGAGGACAGAAAAATATAGTACAATTTATGTTATATGTGGAATAAGGGCAGTTATAGAAAATGGTGTGAGAGCAAAAACTTCTTCACCAGCATTAAATAGGTAAAGAAGACTTCATACAATTTTCTGTGGTAGGAGAGAAGGAACTCAATCTGGGCTCCGCTGAGAGAAACGGAGGGAGTGTAACTTAGGCCCTGCAGTGTGGACTGCTGGGCAAGACTGGCCTTTTAGATGGCTCTGCCCCATGTAGCCCTGCTTCAGGAGGGCTTGAAAGGAAGCTGGTGGAAAAGTACTAAGGACATTAGGAAGGAGTTTGATCAATGGGATGTGTCAAATGTATTATTTCCTGAGTTTGTGAATATTTTTCTCTGTGGTTAGGCCATCTCTGGTTGCCAGTCAGTGTCCTTGGAAGGAAATCTCCTAGAGGCGTTATCTCCTTGATGACTCCATTTCAATGTGATGTCTCCATGGCTCTTGAAAAAGGCGTTTGCTTGGGTTGTAAAATTGGCAAGAGGCTTTTAAACATATTTAAAAAAAATTTTTTTTTCATTATAAGGTGGACAAGGCCATAGGTAAGTCATCTTAGTCTACAAAGGCCAGTGTGAAAAGGAGGTCAGGGCCTGAGGTAAGAAGTTTGTGTAAGGTTTAGTCAAGCTAAGGGAAATGTTAAGGCCATCTTGGTCTATAGTGTCTTAAAACTTTTAAATATGCTGCAGTGGGGATAGATAGTGGGGACTTTTTCCTGCCAAAGATTTGCTTTCAATATTTTACAGAACTAAATTCAATGATTATAAAGTAGTGAAACAGCACTGCATGTGCCTTCCAACATTAATGACTAGTATAATATACTCGATATTATTTATCAGAGTCTTACTACTTACGTGGAAGAAGAATATATAAATACCACAGTTCTACCAGTGTAAAATGACTGACCTATTTATTTCAAAATTAATCAACTATAATTACAAGATAATGACAGCTTCTTTGGTGTTAATAATAAGAATCTAGCCTACTGGAGAGGGCACAACAAAAGCATTTTGTTTTCTTCCTTCAGTAATGTTGGCCTCACTTTGGTTACATTAAATGGAAGATACCAGAATATTAAGAAATAAATATGCTAAAATAAGAAATAAGGCAAAGATTATTTAAGCATTTACTGCTTTCCCATAGCCTTGTCTAACTGGCTCATATCCGGTTATCTACTTTAGGGAGTTGTATCTCTCTTTAACATACTATTGATTATGTCTAGACATTTCTTAATTCTAGAAAGTTACAAACTAATTTATTGAAAAATGATAAAATGCAATGCTTTTCTTTTTTGCCCATTAGAGAAGACTGCATCAAAATTTGTTTTATTGACCTAAAGGTAATTAGCCAATTTTGTAATAATTTAACATTGTATTACAAAATTTATTTTCTTTCCATAGACGAACAAATGCCATATTTTCAAAATATTTTTAGAAATAGCTTTTTCATCCTTCTACTTCCCAAAATCATGACATGCATGTACTACCTAATGGTATGATCATTTTTTTTCCTTTTTGGATAATTAATTATATTTTGACAAGGAACTCGAGAGAAAATCCTCACATTCCCTTCATTTGGGGATAGAATAAGACCAATTCATTCCTGATACATGTCTTGGCCTATTTTTCCTCAGTGTTACTTGTAAACCTCAACCTAGAAATATATCCAGTTACTAGATTAAGCAAGGAGGTATAGTAAGGGAGTGTGTGTGGCACATACCCACGCAAAACACATGATAGAATAGGAAAGTAGAAGGAAACAGAATTCTTTATTCCTACTTTATTGTATCAGCCAGAATTAAAACTTGTGGTTTAGAAAATTACCAATATGCACAGAAGCCTTTCTAATTTGAGAAAAACTATCAGATTATTATAAATTTACTATTTTACACTCTGTGTGTCCTCTCCAAATTCATTTGTTGCAATCCTAAACCCAATGTGGCAGTATTTGGAGATGAGGGCCTCAAAAGGGTAATTAAAGTTAAATGAAGTCATACGGTAGGCTCTTAACTCAATATGACTGGTATCCCTTTAAGAGGAGCAAGAGTCACTAGGGACGCATGTGCACAGTGAAATGGCCACACGAGGAGACAATAGTGAGGCAGTCATCTATAAGCCAGGAGAGAGGGCACAGGAGAAACACACCCACCGACACCTAAATCTTGGACTTCCAGCCTCCGGACCTGTAAGAAAATAAATTTCCATTGTTTAAGTCACCCTCTACATGGTATTTTGTTATAGCAACCCTAGCAAACTAATGTATTCATATTTGCTATTTATTATTTAGAGTTAACTTACTTTGAGTTTCTTAAAGCGTGTGTTGTATGCATATCTGATATTTACTTCAACTTTTAACTTGCAAATTTATTAGTAGATGTGATGAGCCAAAGAAAATTATCACAAAAATACAAGTTCAGTGGCTGTGTTACGGTTGATAACGTAGTTTCAGTTACATATAATTTTTTCTCCCAATTATTAAAGCAGAAGATAATAGAGGGGAAAAAATACAAATCCATAGTTAGGCCTAACAACATAGACGTACATGCAGTTGTATCAGTTGTCTTAGTGTTTCAGTCCCGAAGATGTTTTGTTTCCCAAGCAAGGTATCTTTCAAAATTTCAAATAATTTACTCTGCTAAAAATATCATCCTTAATAGGGTTCGTCTTTTGTTCTGTGTTTGGGTGGGGGAGGGCACTTTGGTCTGCTGTACAGAGTGCTTCTTTAAGACAAGTCACTGTTTCCGCAAGTGCAAGAAACGCCACCTGCAAATTGTTTAAGAGTCATCTAGGAATTGCTGTTGGCTAAAGAGAATGGCCTTACCCAAATTTTGACCTCTTTCTGGGTGCAGGCAACAAACAGCAATGATGGGTAGTGGTTAAAAGGGCTAGTCCCTCATTACTTTGAAGGCTCACACCAGGCCTGTGGCTGAAAAGTATTGATTACCTCTGTTTCAGCTCCATGGAAGTTTAGCTTTTCTTTCCCAAGTCTGCATCTCTCACTTCCTTAAATGTTTAGATTTCAAGAGCACACACTAATAAACCTACTTCATACAGATCTCCATCTCAGAGACAGTTGACTGAGGAAAAATGAAACAAAACAGACAAAATTTTAGAAACTCGAACAGCTAAGAGAGTTGGTGATGGATGTGTTCCTATGAAGTAGACCTGAAATCAGATTTTGGAATTGAATCACCTTCTGGCCAATTACCAGTGAAGACTGTATTTGCAGTACTAGTATGACCTGGAATACTGTAGTTGTGAAATTACTGAAACTTTCATTGGTGTTGAAATGGAATGTGGTTGAGTGTTTTGATAGATACCAGACATTGAGCGGGTTTATGGAAATGTCCACTCTAGAAGAAGTTGAGTTAGATGTCTATTTATGAAGGTTATTAAATCATAAGAAAACAACAACTTAAAGCTGAGGGTGATCAAATTAAGATGTATGATGAAAACCAGTGATTCTTTTTGGAAATAAATTTTAAAATTTCTGATTTTCTGCATCTGGAAGACAGAAAAAGCTGAAGGTCAGACTCAACACTTATGTAAAGGTATAAAGGCTCCAGAGATGGTTTAATTAAACCCTCATACAAGTAAATATTATAGACAGCATTTAAACACTGATGGATTATCAAAACACATCCGTAAATTATATTATAGCTTTTGTGGCTTGGTATGTTTTGATGACAACTTAACAGTAATAGCTATCTTAATCCATATCATTTCTAGCTAGTTTGCAAATACCAAACTTAACTTTATCCACTGTTGATATTTATGACTAATACTCTGTATTCCTTCATCTAGCACTTTTACTCTGTAAAGAGTAAATAATAACTTCTCTTACAGATTCTGCCTTTGTGTTTGGCATGCAGTTAAATAACTTTATCCAAAATTACTTCATTTATCATTTCCCTAAATTAGGAAGAAGGAAATAGTAATTTTTCTTTCTTTAAGTAGGTGGTAGTAACATGTGTTTAGTGATATTTCTGTTTTAGTGCCTTGTTGTATATCTTAACTCTTTCATAAGTATAAAAAGAATAACTGTTATCCAATTAAATTGCTTTCTTAAACTCTGAACACGGTAGATGCATAAAGAATAGAGAGCTCAACAATGATTAAATTATGTGAAAATGATTAAACTTCTATATCTGGTTTATTGTAATTACTATGAATTTAAATTCCTCCAAAATTAAATAATCAAGAATGATAAGATGAGATTATAAGCATGTTAGAGATACATAAGCATTTGTTAAAAAAAAAGTACAATTCTTGTTAGATGAACCTGAAGAATCCAATTAAACTTCTAGAATTGCAAACATAGCTCTAAATAAAATTGAAGATTTTTCTCTGATTACTAATGAGAAGTCTTTTGAGTGATTTTGCCAAAAGGTTATTTGTTAATTAGGATAGAATTATGCCTGTGTGATTCAGAAAATAAGTGAACTGCTGTTATATTGGAATGCATGCTAGAACAGCAATTGCAGGAACCACCAAGCAACCATTATCAGGTGATAACTGTATATACATTTTATATGCAGTTGACTTTATTGTGGTAGAACTCTATCCCTCTCATAAGATTGAATGTAAAATTAATCTTTCCAAAGAAACAAGAGTGTATTGCTACACTTGAAATTTGCTGAAAGTGTAGAACTTCAATGTTCTAACCACACACACAAAGGTAACTCTGTGTGGTGATAGATATATTAGCCAACTTTACTATGATAATGGTTTCACAGTATCAAATTATGTATATACTTTAAATTTATACAATTTTGTCAATTATACCTCCCATACGACTAGTGCAGTTATAAGAAGAGACAAAGACAGCAGTATGTGTGCAGAAGAAAGGGCATTAGAGGACACAGAGAGGAGGCCATCTGCAGACCAGCAAGACAGGTCAACCAGACACCAGGCCTGCAGATACTTTGGTCTCAGACCTAAAGCTTCAAGGACTCAAAGTGTTTCTGTTGTTTTGGCTACTCAGTTGTGGTATTCTGCTATGGCAATTTGAGCAGACCAATACAGATTTGAAGTAACAATATGTATAGATATTTTGTTGACTTCTCAATGGAAGTAAGGTTAAAGAAATATGTTTTCCATGGTGTCTGAGGATTTTCATCTGTTGGGAAATTAAAAGACTTAATAATTGTGGATTCCCACACAAGCAGTCACTGCTCCAGAGATGGTATCGGGAATGTAATCAGGAATGTAATCAAAGTATCTACCTCTAATTTTTTTTTTGTGCCAGTTTGACCAGAGTATTCATCATGGTGGCTAACAGCTGTTGATCAAAAGATTAATTTTAAACAAATAGGTATTTTAAAAAGTGCCAGATTTTCTACTTGAAGTTGATTTTATAGGAGACTTAAAAAAAAATGTGAGAATTCTGTTTTCAGTTCCATCTTTCTCTTTAAACCTTGTCCTTGTGAATTAGAGTAAACTTATGGCAGTAGGTAAGAGTATCATGTGCTGAGCCAATTTTTGACAATATTATTTAAAGGAGCAGTGATTTAAGTCCCCTATGCTGATGAATATGATAAATTTCATGACAGTTGACAATGTTTCCTTCAGATATTTCTGGCTATATTTTTAATGCTAATGTATGGCAATACAGAATGTAGTAAAATTAGATGCCTTTCCAAGCACTAGAAGTAAGTTATCTGTACAAAGAGCTTCCAAACTGATGGCCAAGTAGAGATTTAGCATTGCATGAAAGTCCCTCACCATTACAAATATGCTGCAGTCATTGCAACTTTAAAAAGCAGCTTCCAAAGACTTAGTGTCATGGTAAGCATAACGCTTACATACAGTATTTGACTGGACTAGTACCTCGATTCACATTTATGAAAGCTAAAAGGAAATTGTGCACCTTACCATTTCCATAGCCATTACCATAGCTGACCTGTTTCTATGTATCATGAATTTAATATTGATTCTAGAAGGAATGATGTCATTTCACAGTAATGTTGCTTTAATATTTGTTTTCTTACTCTAAGATAAATCAGATTGACTATTTAGAATACTGTGGCTTCACCCCTAATGTATAGTCACTCAAAGGAATTTCCAAGGTATTAATATGGCATGATCTGAAATGATTTTAGGTTATGCTCTCACATACTTACATATTTAAAATATATATTAAACTGTCAAAAATGCACACTCATAAATAGACTAATGCTTTTTTCCCAAAGGCTTCCTTAGAATTCTTATCTTGAGTCATAGTGAGGGGGTGGTCAGATAAAGAAAACGGCACTGTAGTTCAGCCATTGCTGTCAGCCAAACAGACCTGCTCTATTCCTCAGCGTGATTTTCGATGTTTACCAAGATTAAAGAACCGGAGAGAAGAGAAGCATTTTTGTGCCCTTTGGTGCTGTTCTCAGAAAAATTATTCTCAACACCCACACCATTTTTTGTTCTTCAATCCTCTTTAATTTAGAGGTCATCAGATTTCCTTTCAAGGTAGAGGGGTTTACCAAGGAGGCTAGACATTAATATTAACCTCACTTAAGAGCTTTTTTCCTTCTCAGGAGGTATGAACCTATGTGAAAATCAAATATGGTAAACAAGCTATCAGCTCAGTAACTGTGATGTTCCATATGATATTTTATCATCTTCACATAATGACTAACAACTTCACAGTAAGATAAAAGCAGTTTTATTTTTCATTGTCTAGGCTTTAAAGATATTGTCAATCTCTTTGCCCTCATACAGAAGTTAAAAAAATGGCATAACACATTCTTAATGTACTTCTTCAGGTTATAGGCCATGGAATGATTTGTAGACTTATTAAATTGAATCAAGTTTTACTGTAATATCTAGGATGGGTCTATTAGAAAAAATAACCTTGATGAGGCAGAGTGGAGTAGGTAACCTGATAACCTCCTCGTGATCAATTCCCAAAAGGAAATTGTAAGTATCTTAAATAGATATAAATTCCATGAATACAATGAACATATGTTGTTTTTATTCACGTTTCCCTACAGTGTTAAGTGCAAAGAACTTTATAAGTTCTTTTTGGATGAATGAATTAAGAAATGAAAGAAAGTGACATTCTTGCCATCTTCATAAGGGATGTGAGAATAAGTTTCTAGTTGTGTGGTTTTGCTTTCTGTTTCTACCAAATATGTATTTGGAAATATGCCACTTTCACTTGGTCCGTGAGCTGTCCTAGGATGGGCTTGGCAATGCGTCGCACACAGATGCGAGTAGTAAGGCAAGAAGCCACAAAACCTATTTAATTATACATTTTTACTTTTGCTATTTTCTTCCTCATTTTATTTTAATCAACTTCATACTAATTATTGCTTTCATGTGCTAAATGGAAAATATATTACCATGAAGTACTCTTTTTTGCTTAAAGATCTAGGTTCTTGTTCCAGTAGAGTTTGAAATGTAGAGATAACTAGCAATTAAGGATTCAGATTTTTCTAAAATTGTGTTTTTAAGCTGGGGTCAGCAGTCCTGTTGGGGAGAGATTCATGGAAATTTAATGGAAATTTAAATATGTTTGTTCATGTGCTTCTTTCTTTTTTTTTTTTTAAGATTTATTTTTTATTTATACATACAAGCTGGGGTACAGGCCAGAGGTGTGGGGCAGCGAGAGGGTTCACCAGAGACAGAGTGGGGAGCAGAACAGGCAGATCAGAAATACAATGCTGAGGGGAGCAGTGGGCGAGGCAGGAGAGGTCTGCCGCACCATGTGGGATTCTTCATGTGCTTATTTCAAAAGAGATAGTCTAAAACATTCCCCAAATGTCTAGAATCATTGCTACAGTATAAACAACTAACTTCCAGATTACCAACTGGAAACCAGATTCACTTTTTTAAACATCCAGATAAGTGGTATTAGCACAGTGAAGCTAATCAAATTCATAAACATAAACATTGAGGGCTTTAATCACAACAGGGTATTGAGCAAGGTATATTCTATTGACACTTCTCATTTCTTGCTAAATCTCAGAGAGCGAGAGAGAGTAAAATTTGTGAATTCAGGTTAGTTCAGGTCAGTTCTTCCATTACTGCATTTAGGTGTGAGCTGAAATGGTGATTCTCATGATTATTTTGGAAAATCTATTAAGGAAGAGAGAATATCAAGTAATGACTTGTAGTTACTCTTTCACTACAATTTCTCCCCAGTGGCTCTGAATGCCACTGGTATCTGAAAAGTGCCAAATTGAAACTATAAAGATGGGAGAAAGGTTGGTATTTATGGCCATATTTGTGACATGTTTGGAAAATCTCTTTAACATTTTTATATTTTTAAAGGGTTAGTAAGCTATAATTACACTTGTTTGAAATGGATTATATCCGCTTCAACAATAGACTACACATAATACTCTATAGGCAAAAAAGAAAAGAGGTAAAAAATTAAGAAAACTGCCACTGCATTTATTTTTTTAATTTTTATTTACTTATTTTTAATTTTTATTGTTATCTTTTACATTTTGTATTCCCCTTGGTTAACCCACCACCAATTCACCCATGATCCATCTCCGTGGGCCCTTGTGTCCTTTTCTACTCCATTTTGTGCCCTTATCCTCCTTCTCCCCTAACCCCCCCAAGTGTCTCTCTCCTATTTGGTTTCCCTATAGTCCTGTTATTAGTGAAAGCATTTGATACTTTTCTCTTTCTTTCTGGCTTGTTTCAATGAGTATGATCCCCTCTAATTCCATCCATGTCGCTGCAAATTGCATGTGTTTATCTTCTTTGAATGCTGAATAGTATTCCTTGTGTATATGAACCACATCTTCTTGATCCAATCATCTATTTTTGGACGTCTGGGTTGCTTCCATACCTTTGCTATTGTGAACAGTGCCACAATGAACATACAGGTGCATGTATCCTTTCAGATTGGTGTTTTTGTGTCCTTTGGGTAGATTCCCAAAAGTGGTATTGCTGGTTCGTATGGAAGCTCCATGTTGAGCAGTTTGAGGAATCGCCATACAGCTTTCCATAGTGGTTGGACCAGTTCACATTCCTACCAGCAGTGTAGAAGAGTTCCTTTTTCTCCACATCCTTTCCAGCATTTGTTGTTGCCTATATTTTTAATGTGTGCCATCCTCACAGGTGTGAGGTGGTATCTCATAGTGGTTTTGATTTGCATTTCCTTGATTATAAGTGCTGTTGAACATTTTTTCATGTATCTGTAGGCCATTTGCTTTTCTTCTTTGGAGAAGTGCCTTTTTAGCTCTTCTGCCCGTTTTTTGACTGGGTTGTTGGTTTTGTTTTTTTGTTGAGTTGTGTGAGTTCCTTGTAAATTTTTGTTATCAGTCCTTTATCGGATGTATTTTGTGCAAAGATCTTTTCTCAGTTGGTAGGGTGTCTGTTTTGGTTAATGTTTCTTTTGCTGTACAGAAGCCTTTTATTTTGATGTAATCCGATCTGTTTATCTTGTCCTTCACTTCCTTCACTTTGGGGGATGTGTCTTTAAAGATTTTGCTGAGATGTATGTCATGTAGAGTTTTGCCTATATTTTATTCCATAAGTTTTATGGTTTCAGGTCTTATGTCTAGGTCTTTTATCCATTTTGAGTTGGTTTTTGTGCAGTGTGTGAAGTAGTAGTCTAGCTTCATTTTTTTTTGCATGTGGCTGTCCAGTTTTCCCAGCACCATAAATTGAATAGACTGTCCTTGTTCCACTGCATTTTCTTTGCTCTTTTGTCAAAGATTAGTTGTTCATATATATGTGGCTTTAATTATGGTTATTCTATTCGGTTTCATTGGTCTTTCACAACTGAATTCTACCAAGCATTCAAAAAAGAAATAGTCCCTATATTACACAAATGCTTTCAAAAAATCGAGAAGGAAGGAGTACTACCAAACACATTCTATGAAGAAAACATTACTCTAATACTAATACCAGACAAAGACAACACAAAAAAAGAAAACTACAGACAATCTCTCTAATGAACACTGATGCAAAAATATTTAGCAAAGTCTTAGCCAACAGGATTCAACAATGCATCCAAAAGATAATACACCACGACCAAGTGGAATTTATTCCAGGGACACAGGATGGTTCAACATCTGAAAATCAATCAATGTAATCCAACACATCAACAAAAAGAAAAATATAGACCATATGATCATATCAGTAGATGCTGAGAAAGCATTTGAAAAAGTGCAATATCCATTTATGATAAAAGCCCTTGAAATCCTTGGTGTAGAAGGAACATACCTCAACATAATAAAAGCCATATATGACAAACCCACAGCCAACATTATCCTCAATGGTGAGAAGCTGAAGGCCTTTTCACTAAGGTCAGGAACAAGGCAAGGATGTCCACTCTCACCATTGCTTTTCAATATAATGCTGGAAGTCCTCACCAAAGCCATAAGACAAGAGAAAGACATCCAAGGAATCCAAATAGGAAAAGAAGAAATTAAACTGTCTCTGTTTGCAGATAATATGAATATATATATATAAACCCCTAAAAACTCCATAGAAAAACTACGCAAAATTATAGACCAGTTCAGTAAAGTAGCAGAATACAAAATCAATGCACAAAAATCAGTAGCCTTCCTATATGCAAACACCCAATCTGAAGAAGAAATTAAGAAATCCATCCCCTTATAAATCGAAACCAAAAAAATCAAATATCTTGGAATAAATCTAACAAAAGACGTAAAGGATTTATGCAAAGAAAACTATAAAACACTGTTGAAAGAAATACAAGAAGACACAAGAAAATGGAAAGACATCCCCTGCTCATGGATTGGAAGGATTAACATTATCAAAATGGCAATCCTACTAAAAGCAATTTACAGATTCAACGCTATGCCAATAAAAATCTCAATGATATTCTTCAAAGAAATAGATCAAATACTGATGAAATTCATATGGAACCACAAAAAACCCCACATAGCTAAAACCCTCCTGACTAAAAAGAAAGAAAATGGAGGAATTTCACACCCGGATTTCAAACTATACTACAAAGCCATAATAATTAAACCAGCATGGTACTGGAACAAAAACAGACACAAAGACCAATGTTTCCTATCACTTTTTAAAGATATAAACACTCTTTCTCTGCATGCTGACCAGCTTCGTCTTGCACTGGGGAGGTTTAGAATATGGAGGAGTACAGAGAAGACCTCAGGAACCATTATATCAAATGTTCTGTATTGTTGCAGTCAGAACAAAAAGTAAGAATTCACATTCCTACTTTGAATGACTATTAGATTCACGGTTTTTCCTAAAGCATTTAGCTACCCAGGTCTTAATTTGAAAATGCTCAGTTAGACACTGTCACTTGCTCTTTATTGTTGTGGGATGCTGGTGCTACTCAGACTCAGGAGAAAATTCCAGGGTGAGTTACCAGCTCATGAAAGGCAGAGAGCCTCATAGACCTCAAGCTAGATTGGATGTTGTTTAGAGAGTAAGTGGCAAGAGAAGAGCATGGTAAGTTTTGTTGACTCCAGAATGTAAATGACCCTGGATTCAAGACTAAAGGAATATTGGATTTTTCGTCTTGTGGTCCCTGAGTTGTTATTAATATTCTATGTATAAGGATGATGGGATTTGTGTTACAGTGCTATCACTTCAGTGACAGCTTCAGAGATAGATTAGTCAAGAGGCAAGATGCTAGAGACTCAGTGGGAGGCTGAGGAAATAATGCATTTTGGTGACACAGTGCAAGTCTAGGAGATAACGGAACCGTGAAAAAGAAAGAAAGCTTTAACTGATATTTTGTAGGTAACACCAGGGAACTTGATTTCTAATTTGTTATTTGAAGAAAAGGGTACAGTTAAAAGTATATCAAAGTTTACGACTTGAATGTTTGGTGAGATAATGATGCCTTTACTGCAACTGCAAATCCCAGGAAAGGAAAAGAAGACTAATCCAATGATGGATTCATTCTGTTTGAGACACCTTGACTTAAATGTGCCCATGAAAATTCCAATAGGTGATATAAAAAATGCAGCTAGTGATTTCAAAGCTTAACATAATAGGAGTTTATTTCTTACTGATGTGAATTTCAAAGGCAGGTCACATCAGTGGGCAGCTTTCCTGTAAACAATAATGGAAGAAATCAAGTTTATTTAATGTTACTTTAAGCCAAGGCTACCAAAGTCACTGAGTTCATCTGCATCACACTTACACCAAGGAAAGCAGGGAGATCAGCTTGGGAGGTTCTCATGTTCTCTGAGTATTAGTATTTTAGGGTGTCAGGAATGCATCTTGGAGCTTAACCTGTGGATGGTCTCACAGAAGGCTACCTGTGGCAGTAACACAGAAATGTACACCATTTACACTTCATCCTATTCATTGCAATTGTCACATGGCCACATGTCACTATAAAGGAAGCTGGAAAAAACTGTTTTAGCTCCATGTCCAATTAGTGCTATTGACTTATTGGCTTGAGTGTCAGTGGAGAGATGAATTGAGGAGCTATTAGCTAATAGACGATGGGAACACAGTGTTTGCCTCTGGCCATGGGTTCTCTTTCCTAGGTAATGAGTTTTGGAAGCCTCCTATACCAGAGCCATCTTTTCATAGTCACTGGACAGTTCAGTGATGAACTGATGCATACAAGGAAACTGGGGACAAATTTGTCAGCTGACTGAAGCCCTGGCCCCAGGGTGCGGGTGACAGCCTGCATGTGGGTGCATGTGAAGAGATCACAAAAACACAGCTTTTGTCCTGGGAAACCAGGGTCCAGAGGTGGATTTAAATTTGTTTTCACCATCTCAAATCACCCAAATTGGACAGATAAGTAGCCCAGTTACTTAGATATCATCCCTCTCTCTTTTCTCATCTTTTGCCCCACAAGTGGGTTTGCTCGCTGCCTGCTGCATCTGGAGAGTGTGGTAGGGGAAAAAGTTTTATTGTTGATTAAGATGGAGACAGGAGACAGGGCTTAAATCTGCTTGGCCTGGAGCCACACATCTTGGGGGCTTTAGGAGATAAATGAAAGGTGGAGAAAAGACCTTGGGGACTTCCCCATCACTCAGGCACAGGGACTGCTGGTGCTTCTTCATAGGTTGTTTGTTCAATTTTGGGGTTGTTTGATATTTGTGGGCTGGGTAAAGCAGTTTGGAGGGTTTGACATTACAGGGTTATTCTTGGGTAGTATTTCAGGAGGTCAGGAATGCATCTTGGAGCTTAACCTGGGGATGGTCAATCAAAACCTGCCGCAGCCAATTTCTTCTGGTTGTGCTGACTGTGAAAATTTGCAGCCTATAAAGCCTGAGGAGGGAGAGACAGGGTTTAAAGAACAATGGGAATTAGCCCTGACAAAATCTGTGTTTTGACCCTCTGTCTATAATAGACTCCTATGCTTTGTGCAACTGCCTTGAAGTCTGTGTTCTGCAAAGAACTCCTGTGTTTTCCAAAATGATTCCTGGCCATGGTTTCATTTGGCTGGTTAGTTTTGGGTGGTGCCATGAATAGCCATGATCCCCTTATTTGGACCCCACCCTGAGGAGCATGACAAGGCAGTTTCCCACGCTGGATTCAGGAGGGACCAATCACCTCCCAGGAATCCTGGAGCTGTCCCAGCTTTTACCACATTCTTCTGGGGCTGTGCACAATTATATTCGCTCCACTGAGCAGAGGGGCTGCCCCAGAGAAAGCCAAGGAAACTTTACCCTTGAAATCACATGGGTTATGGCTGGGACACAGTCTGTGGGGACGTGGGTGGGAATGTGTGGCAGACACTGGTGGGTCACTTGAGTTAGGATTTTTTTGTAGTTTTTGAAACATTCTCTTTATTTTATATCTAGACTTCATTAACTTTTGTTTTATTAAAGTTGTTCTGGTTCATAATACTGTATGTGATTCAGAAATAGAGAATCCCACCTCTTCGGACGTATGTTACCAAACCCATCATCAAGTTATAATCTTTAAATACTTAGGCATATGACATGTTGTCTCATTGGTATTTTTGTATTGCCTCTTTTGTACTGGAGGAGGACCTGGTAAATATAATTTCTAAAAGCCTAATATGGAGAGAAATAAGAAGGAGGACAGACATTTGAACCAACAGTAGTAAACCATTAGAAAAAGTACAAAGGAGACAGGGTGTGCTGAGGAAAACAGGAGGAAACTAAAAATGTACTGTGCTGTCGATATAAAGGGGGTAGAGATTTTCATAGAGAAATCTACACTCTCCACAGTCACATAAAGATCAAGAAGCATTTGGAATAATGCCTAATGCAACTTAGTTTCATGGAGAGTCAAGTGACAGACCAAATAAAAGTTTGTCTTGCCACAGTAGATTTCCTCCTAGGGAGCTGCGAGGAACTTGATGAATCAGAGTGAGAGACTATTGTGAAGGCCTTAGGTTTTCCTGTGTAGAAGCTTCAGCAGTTTAGTGTTTTTAAGATTTGTATTGTGAAATTATTTCTGCATCTTTTTCCTCTTTTTTAACTGTGCCTTTTTGATAGAATTGAATATCCAAATAAAGTATGTTCTTTAAAGCTAGTTGACATGAATCACAGCTATTGTTCTGGCATTTTCAATGGGAACTCAATCACCACCCTATCTAGTTCTACTCCATGATGTAATTTGAAATGCAGAACTTTAATTCAGATGATAACTCAGCTTTCCCAGGCAAGAAGGGCAAACCCTAAGATTTAACGAACTTGAGCAGTTTTCTAAACACTATTCTTAGTGGAGTTAAAATATTTCCTTTTCAAATAAACAAAATAAAACAGAACAAACCCTTAGATTCTGATAACATAAAGGTGATTATAGTCGGAGAAAGGAGTAGAGGGTGGGAGAAGTGGGTGAAGGGGGTCCATTGACAGTGAATGGGCATTGGACTTTTGATGATGATCATGGTGTGGTACATATATTTGTCAAGGTGTGAAGCTTATTAACTTAAAGTCTCAAAGGTAACTAGATAAATTTACTAGATAATCAAGGTGAGAATTGGAACCAAGGAAACAGTCTGTGAGAGCTGTTCCAGTAAACACAAGTTTGAATTTAGTTTACATAATAGCATGGTTCATGGTATGTTGGGAGTTGTAATGCCAGGCATTTGACTTGTTAACAGAGTGGAAAAGGGAGTAGAATCTAGAAAACTCCACCTTTGCTATGAATCTCCTTCATCGCCAACCTGCTCTAACAGCTCCTGCAGGATCCCACTATTCCTACCCAGAAACTTCCATCATCTCTTTAAAGATTTATTTATTTCTTTTTTAGATTTTTTTTTTATACATACAAGCTGGGGTACAGGCCAGAGGCATGGGGCGGTGAGAGGGTTCACCAGAGCCAGAGCGGGGAGCAGAACAGGCAGATCAGAAATACACTGCTGAGGGGCGCAGCGGGCGAGGCAGGAGAGGTCTGCCGCGCCATGTGGGATTCTCCCTGGCCGGGCGTCGAACTCGCGTCGCCACTGCCGACAGCTCCACAGTGCAGCACTTAACCGCTGCGCCACCGGGGAGGCCCCAACTTCCATCATCTCTTGTTATCACCTAAGGTCATGAACTATCTCAGTCTCCCTAGGAATGAAAATTGGGCTTTGACATGGTCTTTGCCACTGAGAGACACAGAAACTTGATCTTTAAAATTCATACCAACCTGACCTATAGACTTTTGTCTCTCCTTTGGCTGCCTGGAGTAACTCATACTACAACCAGAGACTATAGCATCGAGTCCCTAAGGGAATGAACTTTGACCTGTGAGAGACAAGAGGCCAGAAAGAACCAGCTTGTGAAGTGCTTACTCTTATCATAAATCCATTGTTTGCATTTGGGCTTTCTAGAGGTTCTATAAGAATAGTTGTTTTCTTATATCTCTTAACCAATTTGGTAAGACTAAATAAAAATCTATAATATTGTATCAAGAGGGGATTTAGAGCAGAAATATGCAGACATATTTTCTTTAGGTTCTTAAGGCCAATGATGTTATTGATATTTTCCTCTAATGAGAGTCTGAAAGTTAATACGAGAATATTCTGCACATTAAGCATATTCTCTTTTCTGTGTATCAGGAACATTAGAACAAAAAGTTAGCTAGAATGCCCGCCTCTGCTTTCAAACAAAGCTGAGACTCACATTTTTGTGCTCTCACTTTTTTATTTTCTGGGACTCTGATATGGGATTACAAATCAGTGAGGTTAGGTGTTCAGAGGAAAGGATAAACTTACTCAGAGAAACATCAGAAAGAGAGAGAAGACTGCAGCAAATGAAAGAGCAAATAACTGAACAGTAGAAAGGACAAGTAGAACTTATAAGGCAAAAGAAACAGCCAAAATGTTTTAGAAAATTCAAAAACTTTTCTGTAAACTGCACCTTCAGGGGAGGGACACAAAGGCCTGCGGCTGCTGTTGCAGTGGTGACAGTACCTGAAGGGGAAGACCCGCTACTCCTAAAACACAGTGATGCAAACCAATGTCCTCTCAATAACGTGAACAAACAAAAACTCCGCCTTCGGTACGGTAAACATACTCAAGGAAAGCTTTTCATTCCGCGAAAGTTTTGGTGTTTCATTTTAATGTGAAGCAATGTTAAAGTGGGCTCCAGAAGCAAGAACAATATGGCCCAATTTTATTCAATTTCACAGAGTCACATTCCAGTTTTGATTAAACTGTTTAGTAATCTTTGTGTAGTTCATTTGTAGTGTGAGTATAGTTATCCTTTATTGCTGTGTATGCAGATCTAAAGTCTTTGGTTAAAGAATCATGTTGGGGTTTACTGAGATTTCAGTGCTAAAAACCTAACCATAATCGACCCTCAGGTCCATTCTGATTCATCTCTAAAAATTAAAAGCCAGTCACATGGCTCATGAGCTCCAGCAACAGAGACGTCCTGTTCCCTGTAAAAGCTTCTGAGCTGACCCAGCCCTCCCTAGTTACCTCTTGTCACGGCAGGGGTGCTCTTTGCAGCTCAGCCCCAGTCCCTGCTACGTTGCCCTGTCAGGATTTCCCATAGCCCTGGCTCTGTGTTCTGAGCTTCCGTCTGCTCAGATACCCACAGCCAGGCATGCAATCTCAGGCCTTGCCTCTGATCTCTCTCCCTGGGAAGCAGAACTCTGCTGAGCCTTACTTTGAGGCCAGGGGACTGGTGGCTCAGCATGATCCCCTTAGGAAGGGCCTTTTACTTTGTCCTTTGTTGTTAATTCACCCAGAAACTGGTTGTGAAAATGCCGGCAAGTTAAACGGGCATACTTGTCTGTATGGATTAAGTTCAGGGTTGACAGAAAGCACAGAGAGTGTTGGACTCAGCTCTGAGGAACTATGCCCCTTCATAGCATCAAAACCAGGACCAAACAGGTGGCTAACAAACTGAAGTCAAATGTAAGGAGACCATTGAATCTGTGCCTTTTATTCACCTGTTTCCTCTCTAATCTACCCCTCAGCCTTAGCTGCTTCACTCTATCACAAAATTTATTTCCCAGGGGCCATTATACGCCAGTTTTAAGTTTAGTTTAGCCAATGGGAGATATTGGCAGTAGGTTGGAAGAAAGGCTGAGAGAAAGCTTGGAGTATTTCTTTGCCTATTTAATTTGGTGGGATCCTCTAAAGATTCTGAGCCGCCTCTGTGACTATAGGTCCTGCCTGACCTTGGCTCTGACTTTTACCAAGAGGGCCAGCTCCTGCGCTGCCTACTCTCTTAGTCCTCCAGCCCAGGGGTGCTAGCAATTCCTTCGTGTTGCTAGTGCCTGGGCTCCTTCATCAATGTTCGTTTAACCTTTCACCACATGTGAAGGGTTACCTGTGCTAAATTTGCTCCTTTTAAAATATTATAATGAACCATAAAAAATTTATGATAGTCAATGGAATCTCATCAGCAAAAAGGGCAGTTACCTTTGATTTCACCAAATGTCCAATAGCATCTGCTTTCTGTGAATCCTTCAGTTTTACATGCCTCAGATTTCTCCTAGGGAAATTAAGGCAGCAAAAATCTCTGTCATAGTGGAGTGGGTAGAGGTGTGAGAAAATTTAAAGAAATAGTGTTTAAACTTGCATTTTTATTTATTATTTTTTTAATAGAAGAACTGGGGTGTAAGCCAGAGGTGCGGGGTGGGGGAGGGAGGGTGAGAGGATTCACCAGAGACAGAATGGAGAGTAGAACAGGCGGATCTATTGAAATACACTGCCAAGCGGAAGCAGCGGGCGAGGCAGGAGAGGTCTGCTGCACCATTGGGTCAGCTTCCTAGCTGGGGATCTAATTCAGGCCATAGGGGTGACAGTTATGAGACTTAACCCCTTGGCTACCAGGGAGGTCCTAAACTGGCATTTTAAAGATAAGCATGATTTCATCAAGTTAATAGAACATCAGCTTGGGGAGAAACAAACGCCGAGAAAGCAGGCTAGAAAGTGACAGCATGTTTGGACAAAGAGCTGCTTGCAGTGTCTCTACTTCATGAATTAGATCTGATGGTTACATGGACATTAGAAAACCAGTACATTGGTTTTATAAGGCTGCCATGACAGAATACTATGGACAGGATGACTAAAGCAACAGAAACTCATTATCTCACAATTCTGGATGTTCAAAATCTAAGATCAAGTTGTCATTGGGTTGATTCTGTTGAGGTCTCTAAGGAAGAATCCATTCCATGTCTTTCCCTTAATTCCTGGTGGTTTTCTATCAATCTTTGGAGCACCTAAATTTATCAATGCAGCACCCCAATCTCTGCCTTTATGTTCACACAGCATTATCCCTGTGTGAATGTTGTATCCAAACTTTTATAAGGATGTCAAACAATCTAAAGTAAGATTTACCCTACTGATGTATTTTTGCCTTTAAACCTCTGTAAGTATCCAAATAAGGTCCTAGTCTGAGACGCTGAGGGTGAGGACTTCAATACGTGAATTTGAGGGAGAAGCAATTCAACCTACAACTAATTTCAGATAAGATACTGAGAAAACAGTAGTCTTTAAACTGTAATTCAGCATGAGGGCATTTTGAAACACTAGGGTAAGATAAAAGGAAGGTTTGAGCTTCACAAAATATTACAGAAAATTGGGTACATAGTAAAGTCTTTAAATGAAAGAGGAAATGAGCGAAAGCTAATTCACAAGACTTTTAAAATAATGGTTTCCTGAGAGATAGGGATTAAATGCATGTCATGCTTGTTTGTGTTTTGCTATGTTGAATATGAAGTAGAAGCATAATACTTAATTGATGCTGTCTAGAAGGATATGCAAATTTGAGGTCTGGGGTTCTGAAATTAGAATTCCTGTGTTCAGTTCCCATATTCTATAGTGACTTTGGGTGAAGTACTTACCCTTTCTATGCAGTAGTTTCCTTACCTGTAGAATGTGGCTATCAGCAGTGTTTCAGTGGATTGTTCGAGGATTAAAACTATAGACCATGTAAAACATCTTGGTCCCTAGCACTAGAAGAGTGTTTACTATTGTTCAGTTGTTGTCATGCTTGCTATTGCTGCCCTTACCAATATAGGTATCGGGGATAGACATGTAGGTCAGTGAATGGATGGTGGCATAAAAAAGTGATCTAACGCCCCTGTATATCACAGACAGAGACAATAACAGTTAATAAAAAAATCTCAAAAGCAACATCTATTCCATCTACCTTTGTGGACAGAAATAAGTGCTACTGTGAAACAAAGTCAAAGTTAACTAAAAAAGAAATTAAGAGGTGATTCAGTCAAACTGAGGACCCAATCCAAGAGATGAATATTGGATTTCTCTGAGGGACTGGCCCCCCACACCGCCAAATTTTATATCATGATTTATATAGGTAAGTTACATGCACAGAAATAATATGTAATTGTTTTTTCTCAGCAAAAGAAAGAAGACAGCTAGTTAAATGCTATATTTAGCATTAAACAAAGACAGTTAGTTTCTAGCAAACTTAGTTTTAATAAAAGAGAAACACTTTATAGTTTCTAAATAATCCCTTGATCTTGCAGAGCTAATTGAGCCAGAGCTATCTGTGTTTGGAGAGATGTAAGGACCAACAGTTATTTGAATCTCTTACTCTAAAAATACTGTAATTGAACTCAATGAGTTCATTCCCTTGGTGGGTGTCTGGGCTTAATAAAAGACGCTGCCAAGATGAAGTATACAAAGGACAAGTATTTATTACCTTGTGACAAGAAAAAGACAGTGAAACTAGCATTTTCCAAAGAAACTGTCTCATGGGGGGCAGTTAGGTAAAGTTATAGAGTATTGTTTAAAATGTGGGAGGGGAGCTTCGGGGCTGTCTTTGTTCCTGGTGCTGGGATCTTCTGGTTCATCTTCAGCCTGGAAGGTCTATGAAAAAACATACCTTCAGGGAAACATGAATTTTCCATATACATTATTCGTATCTCATTTAGGTTTTGTTTATGGTAAAGAAGCTTGTGTACAAAGTAACCCATGCCTGGTGACCTGGACTGGCTGGGAAAATGTCTTAACTCTAATACCATGTGCCATCTTGCCCCGAGAGATATGAGGTTGCAGTGAAACCATTATTTTACCCTCCTTCCTGTTGTTAGAGAGAGGATCGTTACGGAGCGCAAACTCCACAAAAAGAGGAGATTCCCTGCTCCACATAAAGGAGGGTGGCGCTAAGTGGTGAGGAGAAACTGGAGTAGACTTGGAAAAGACTTAGAGGAGAACACTGGGAGAAACACATGAAGCAGAGACATGTCAAGAAGTCATGCTTACTTCTTGGCTTGGGAATTGCCAGAAATCTGGAGGACATGGAAGGAGACACATGGAGCCAAGGAGACATGTAGAGAATCTTGGAAGAGATGTGGGTGAGATACCCAGGGGGAGGCCAAAAATGGCAGCTGTTACCTTGTTTTATACTTTGATTTTGCTACATTCGTATCAGACTTGCCTGGCCCCTTCTGCCCCTTTGTTATAGTACCCTTGGACTTGTGAGAAATATTCAGGTCTCATTGGCCCAACCTTGGGCCAACTCTTACTCCATGAGGGAATGGGTAACTTTGGGTGTTTTATTGGAAAACTATTATCCTCTCATCTCATCTCCTTCTGTGCACACTGATTCTATAAAAGTTCTTTCACACTAAGAGTATGCTTTATCTTTATGTGGGGGATGGCAAAACCCATTTAGAGCATGCAAGGGGCTTCAGGGTATACCTCAGTCTGCACACTAACACTATAATTCAAAAGATGACAGAGTTCCAGCTGTGGACATTTGGGACAATTCTTTTGTTTCTCTCCACAAGATTCTTTACATTGTTCTGCTTATTCCAGCCTCTTGACAGGAACCTGAGAGGGGGAAGTAGACATTTCTCCAGAGAGTTAAATGTAGAAGCTCCTTTTTTTGGTTCACACATTTTATAGAGATAGAAAATGTAGAGGAAGGAAGTGTCCTGCCATCTTGCTTAATATTTTACTTGATCTCTGTTCTCAGAATTATGCCTCGTTGATTATTACCCAGGTAAATAAAACAATTATTTTCTCAGAATTACTCAGTCCACTGAAAAACACCTAACCACTCTGTAAATATATAATATTTTGTTTCTTTCCCTACTGGTAAGAAATCCTGTTCTCTATTTAAATGTTACTACCCAGATCCACTCATCACTGTGAGATGATTTTTAAAATTGAAAGTGTCCATGTAATAGCTCCATTGTATAAAAGTAGTAGTATTTACATTTTGATAAACACCCACCAATTAAAAAAAATTCCCTCAGGGAAAGAGATAAAATGTTAAACTGTTAGTATACACATGTGAGTATATACTCACAATGCACATTTTGTGAAGTTTTCCAAATCTTCCTCTTCTTGAGATGCATGACGTAAAGTAAATGAACTGCAATTCATTGCACACAAAGTAGGATATGCATGTTGGATTGAGCATTTGCCCTTTAAATAGCACTGAAATTAGAAGTAAGCTTGCATGAAATTTGACCAAGTTGTTGATCTTTGTCAATATCTCAAAATCTAATTTAATTTTTTTATTATTAGTTTCTTAGAAATACCAATGACTTTGAAGTTAATTTTGCTCAAGATTTTTAAAAGAGCACCTGAAATAAAACTTCTTTTTCAGAGAAAGAAGAGGGAGAGATGAGGGAATGTGATTATTCACTTGATACAGTGACGTTTAATTGACTAATAAATTGCACACTGAGGATTACAGAAAAAGTTAGGAACAATCTGCTATGGAAGATACAAGTTTAGAGCTGATAGGGAACATTCTATCTTAACACCCACATTTTATTTATGAAGAAACTAAACTCAAGGAACTTAAGTGACATTTTCATGACGTTATAATGACTTAATGGTCCATTGGGGACAAGAAAGTGTGTCTTCTGTTTCTAACACTAGAGTTTATTCTGTTATTACATGCTGACCGATTAAAGAGAGATACAGCGTTAAAAATGAAATCCTTTAAAATGAATGCATCATCTTCACTACTCCTAGTCCAGTGGGGGTGTGGGTGGGGATGGCACAAACTAGGCACAGTGTCATTGAAGGACCTCAGAGGATCTGAAATAAAAAATGGTTCTTCCTCTTGAAAAGAAGCCCTAGTGAGCACCAGAGCGAAGCACTGAGTGAATGACTGTTCCTCTCAATGGAACAAAAAGACATCACTTTCCCACTCTGGTATAATCATCATCCCTGAGGGAAGGAAGTGGGACAAGGAGGAGGAAGTTAGGTGAGGTCAGGAATGCAGGGAGAAGGAGATGCAGTTTTACTCAGTTCAATGTGGCTTCACTCATGCTTTGCAAATTTTAATTAAGATTACAAGCTGATTTTCAGCCTAGTCATAAAGGTCTGAGAAGAGCTTCAGTATTCCTGAGTTCCCTGAAGGAAAAACAAAACAAAACAACAATAACAGAACACACTCAGAACAACCCCAGCCTCTGAGTTATATAACCAGTATAATGTCACACAACTTGATAAACTCAGTAAATATTTTAAAAGTGAAAACTTGAACCATTGAAGCTGAGATGGTCAATCTGGCCATTTGCTATTTCTACTTCTTTTGCAGCAACAGCAGGGAAGGCTTGCCCCTATGAGACAAAAATACCCCTACCTGTTTTAAACAAGGGAAAAACCCAGTCTTTCATAGGTTGGCAAGTTGTGTTTTATTTATTTATTATTTTTTTTAAAAGATTTATTTATTTATACATACAAGCTGGGATACAGGCCAGCGGCGTGGGGCAGCAAGAGGGTTCACCAGAGACAGAACGGGGAGCAGAACAGGCAGATCAGAAACACACTGCTGAGGGGAGCAGCGGGCGAGGCAGGAGAGGTCTGCAGCACCATGTGGGATTCTCCCCGGCTGGGTGTCAAATTCGCATCGCCATTGCCGACAGCTCCAAAGCGTATCGCCTAACCACTGCACCACCAGAGGCCCAGCAAGTTGTGTTTTAAAACACAGGCCCAGAGAGCGTTCATGTCCCTTGAGGTGATACCTCATTTGCCCACACTATGGAAGGTGGAGCCAAAAGATGCCTGACTCAGGCCCAGATGGACAGCATGCAGAAGCAAGGGGTGCTCAGTCTGGTGCCGTTCTGGATCCAAATTCAAGTATACTCTGACTTAGCAAAAGACCAGCCAATTAAGGCTCTATCTGCTTGCAATGTTTATATTCTTCAACCCCATAAATACTGCCCAACCTCCCATTCTCCAAGAGACTGATATGAGAGCATTGTCTCCAGTCTTCCACTGGGTGACCTAGAAGTAAACTTGTTCTTTTCTCACAAGCTGTTGGTATGGTTTTTTGGCTCCTGGCCCATTGGGTAGCAGGCCCCAGTTTGGTAGCCCATTTCTTGTTACTGCATTTTCAGATCTGAAATATATCTCAGTGACCCTACCACTGTTGATTTATTGGAAAGATCAGTTTATGAATGTATATATTTGTGTCCGTATACATATGCAAATGTTTAATTTTTTTTTATATAATTAGAAACTCTGGGTTTAGATAGGTCTCCTAAAGAATGGAAAATTGATCCTAAGACATGGAGAAATTCTTAAAATGGGTACTATTATAATAGTGATATTGATATGACATCAATTTTCATCACTTCTGTAATAACATTATTACAATTAAAATACAACTTTATAAATAGCTCAACAGAGTAATTCCATAAATGTAGCATAGAAAATTTTATATTTCTCTCCTATCAAGTGTCCTGGGATCAAATTCAGAATAATGAGCTGTCACTTTCACTCTTCTTGAAAAATCAGTATCATGTTAACTTACTCTCATGATAAGTCCACATTCTTTAAATCTGTGAGAGCATGGATCTCTTTCTATATGCACAGAATGGGTTTCTGTGCCATTAAAATTGTGTAAGTCTCAATGCCTAAAAACTGAATGTAAGCACAACATCGTATATTTTGTTTACAAAAACAGTTTTAGTTTTCATATAATTCTTAAACCAATGCCAACTGAAATTTGTATACACTCAGGTAGATGGGCAGATAAGCTAAAGTTCAGTAACTGAACTAAATACTGACTCATTTAGTTCATATTTCCATGTCATCCAGCATTACTGAACCAAAGGACTATATTTAGTAGCAAGACCATCCAATCAGACATCTTTTTCATATCACTCTGTTCAATGCAGGTGGCAAATAGCCAAGTGCAGTAACCTTAGTTTAAGAAGGGCATATAGACTAGGGCTCAGGCCCCTTGGGATGAAGGCCTTTAGGCCCCTTGGGATGAAGGCCTATGTGACGCTACTTGCTAAACCTCCAGACCAGCAGGGGCACTCAGTGAGAGTAAGAGTGATCTGGAACAGGTAGTAGCAGAAGGGGCCAGTCAGATTGGCACTGAGACCAGCTGCAGAGTCTGAGGCAGGGGTTTTAGCTCATCCCTTCCCCTCCTGCTCTGACCCCAGGCAGAAAGATCTGATGGAATCTGGAGGAAATGCTTCTTTAACAAGTATGAACAAAGGTGATGTGAGAGGTAGAAAGAGTGGACTGTGATCCACCAGTAGGTTCACTGCCCAGCGTCCCCATGAATAGATGACTTGCTGCCCGCATGTGGGGGTATGGTCAGCAAGAACCTTCAGCTATCACCCCCTGCGGGCACTGCCTTTCCTGTTGGTGGCCATGCCCCTTCCTGAGTACTCACATCCAGTGGGTAATTAACATAGGCCCTGTGTGAGGTGCACAATAATTTATTTGATTAGAGTCTAATTACCTCATTTATAAGCTAAAACTAAAATAAAACCAAACTATTTTCTACTCTGTTTTATGCACTTTGTGGTCCAGAAAACATCTTATTTCAATCTCATCTCATTCCTCTCTGACTTTTGCATCTGTTTTAGTCATTGCACCATCTGTAACTTCTTCCCTAACCATCCCCCACCTGTAGTTTTGTCTGATTTAAATATACTTCTCTTCATGCAATTTTAATTTGACTCTCTTTAATTACAAGTGATTTTTTTCTTCCATTTCCCTCCCTCATGTATATATTTTTTGTGTATCTCTTTTTAAGCCCATGATCAGATACTGCTTTAAACTAGTTATTAGAACACTTGTCTTTATCTCCCTTTAATTTTAAACTCTTGGAAAAAAAATAAACAGATCATATCTTTTAAATTCCTGGAATGTTTTCTGAGTACTTTTAGTGCAAAAAATCATTAAATGTTTGCTAAATATATTATTTAACAGATTCTCAGAAAGTGTAAGAAAAAAGTGGAGTAAAGTAACCATTAAGGGGGAATAACTATTTGAAAAAGAAAAGCAAGGTGACTATAATTTCTGGAGCTCTAATTGTTTTCCAGTGGTTTATATGATGCAGCCATTTGGTTCAAGAAAAGACAAAACAGATTAGAGGAACTTTCCAATTATCTTTTGTGGAACGTCCTGCTTTTCCTCATGTTGTATAATGTATATTTTCTCCTAAATGTACTCGTACAGACTTGGAGGAAAATAACTCACAGCAGCAGGATTTGCAAACATATAATTGAATCGTAAAATAAAGGATGTCTACTTAGAAAAAGTATTCTATGAGGAAAGAACTTGATGAGGCATAAAGGAAAACTACTTAAATTGTCAATTATCTCTGTTGCACAATCCAAATGATACCATTTTCAAAATTAGATGCATAATTGCTAGAATGAATGAATACTCTTAGTCAAATCTAAGTGGCCTTTGACTTTTATAGTGGTTTTCTGTTTGGGCCATAATAATGATTCTCAGGTAAATGTTTGATGTGCAGCAAAAATGTCAAGATATTTGTGATATTTGTTGTCTCTTATTTTTCACTTGTAGAAGGATTATTACATAAATTCTAGCTACTATATTCAATTAGATTATAACATTTCCTAATAATAGCTGCTATATGACTCTTCAGGCATTATTTACAAGCTTTTTTCATGCAAAAAAAAATGGAAGCTTTCTAAATAATGTACTCTAGCTCCGAATGTCCATAGGTGTAATATGAAAGTATTTGGCACACTAAAGCTCAAACCTCATATTTCTGTATTTCTGTACTTCTTCTGAAAGAGATTAATGGCATGCATGGCCCTGTCACTTTTCCTCGGAACATTATTATCTTAATTCTTATAGAGACATTGGCTTTCAGAAACAAAGACAATAATCGTGTACAGGTCAATTCTCTCCTACCTGGCCCACAGAATTCTCTCTCTACTACTACACATCTCCCTCAGCAGGAAGTGAACCAGGGGCACAAACAGCAGTGGTTTCCTTAAGATGTATAATTTCACAGGAAGTCTGGGGTGGGAGAGGGGAGGGCACACCTTCCTGTTCCTGCCTCCTTACTGTACACTGTGGCACACCACAGTTAGAAAGAAAATTCTGGAATCTATGATTTGCTGTAGTTCATATATTTTACAATGATTCCCTGATTATATAAATACTTACAGTTAGTGAGAGAAGTATGAGCTATTTATCTGAAGCAGTACCTCAAAAGCTATTGATCAAAGTGTTGGATTAAGCTAAATTTTAAATTTCTGTGCCAAGATCATAAAATTAAGCACTCTCGCTTTACAGAATATTTTACAGGATAACGATATGTGGTGAATGGAGGCTGAGTTTTCTAAAATAAGCAATCCCTGCATTGAAAATTATCGTAAGAATGAAAAATGCTCTTTACTAAGGTCCTGGTCAAGAATATGTAAATGATATCTGTAGTCCTTTCTTTTAAGAACTACTATTTTTCATGCAAAATATCATTACTAAATTGTGATGTGTTCACAAGTTCAAGTCATAAATATTTTACTCACTGATGAGGTACTGTCCTATTTTTAAGACTTACAAAGAAAAGAATATTCTCCACTCACACTCTGTATGTGACTAATAGCATGTCCATTTGAAAAGATCTGAATGACATTCATTTTTAAACCTAACAGAAGACACTAACTAACATTACCATATTTCCTTCCATTTTCTTGTCATTGTCATCTTTGACACTTGACATTACTCCTATGTTTTAATCTTTTCTGAAGTTCTAAACTTAGCAATCTCACACTAAATGTTTGGAGCTAATTAGCCACATAACTTATATTTATGTTTATACGTAATGCCTAAAACAGAAATTAATATTCATAAACAAAAAAGAGCTATTTACGTATACATACATGCCATTCCTTTTATGATATTTTGCAAACTTCAATTTATTGAAAGATAAGAAAATAATAGCCCTAAAAAAATTCTCTAAAAATACCAAAACACAAAACCAAAATACCCTCTGTGTACCTTAATAACATTTAATACATTTTCTATTCTGCTAGTTAGTAGTGATTTTGAGGGGGAAAAAACAATTTAAAAGACCTTTGAATTAACTAATATTATATTTGGCAAAATAAGTTCAAACAGCAATGCATACAGAGATGTAAACAACCTTTGGAAAGAATTGTCCCATTGTGCTGTTTTCCCAGATCTCTTTAACAGAGTAAAACTTTTGAGTTAGTCACCTGACACTAATGAGCAAGTTACTGAACACCTTCAGACTTGTTTTCCCAGCTGTAAAATGGTGTGTATGTGTGTGTGTGTGTGTGTGTGTGTGTGTGTGTGTGTGTTGTGAGAGAGAGAGAGAGAGAGAGAGAGAGAGAGAGAGAGAGACAGACAGACAGACAGACAGAGGTGGAGCAGCCTTACTAAATAATGTTATAATCTCTAGTTCTAACTTCATATCTGTAGGGCTGATTATCAAACCTCTTTTTTGATCTATTTTAGATTCCTCTAAGTGTACAAAATTTAATTTGGCAATTATCTTTACTCTATGGTCCAACTCTTATTACCTCATAATCCTGAACTCTATTCATATTCCTAACTACACCTGAACTTCCCACAATTAAACAGACCATAAACTAATCATACATATACTGTCATCATATATAGCTCTACTTATGACCCCCAACACACAGTCAAAGATGTCATCATGCAGGCTAGACAATAGTTGCCACAGTACACCAAAGCCCAAGTGGTAGAAGACTAGCATGCATTCACATTGAATGACATGTCTGTGTGCAGTCAACCAGGACATTGCTGAAATTTAGAACTATGCTTTATTCCTGAAACAGTATGTTGAAGTGTATGATGGTGTGTGAAATTGGTCATAGGTGTCCTACTGCTTAATTCTCTGCACATGATAAGGGTCTCACGGTCATGCTCACTCCTAGAACTTTGCTGTGCCAATAAGTTTATAAATTATAAAATGTCTTTATTTAAATTATGGATGCTGTGATTGGAAAAAACTTGGAGGCTTTTTTCCTCCACTGTCATCACGCTAGAGGTATTCAAGTGCAAGAGTGACCCTGTTGTAGTGTAAACAGAAGCAAGGTTTTTGAATTCGACATCGCTGCATGTATTTGGATTCTGGTACAAACATTGGTGGGCATGTTCTACAAACTAGGGCTAGATTGGGGTTTGCAATACAGGTATCCTTCATGGGTCCACAGAAGTTGGAGATTCTGCTGCTGTGCTTACTGAATATTCTGACTTTAGAGAATTTCAAATTTGAAGTTTTTTAAAGTATTTGAAAATTCTGAGTTTTGAAATTTTTCTTTGAAAAATTCAGTACATAGTTTAGTACATAAGAGAGTAAACCTTTTTGACCCTGAGAGGAACCAAACCTGGTGATGTTTATTCCCATTTAAAAATTTTTACTTACCCTTCCTTCTCTCCTTTTTTAGCCTCACAATGGTGGTTCAAAGGGCTAAGTGAGGGAGCATATAGGTCTGAAAGCTAGGGACAGTGACCAGGAAGGAGGCAGTGCTTCCTAGCTGATGCAGAAGACATTTCCCTCAGAAGTGAAGGGTGAGTCTTGTTTATTACTGCAAGTCACGTGACAACCACATGACAGAACCAGATGCATAAAATATTATCATTTTGTTTTTCCCCCCAAATTGGGCATTGGATAGATTCCTGATGGTACAACAGCATCTCTTCTTAGCCAGGCTGTAATTAATAGAAAAAAAATATGCCCTTCATACTTTTCTTAACTTTGCCCCAAGTTTTTATAATTTTGAATTTATTAGTGGAATTTGTAGAAAACAGTTTACATATTTATAAGAATATTACTTTGTTAACTAAAAATACTTGCCTGAGCATTTTATGAGAATTTACAATATATCAGGCACTGTTCTAAGTACCACACATAGATTGACTGGTTTAATCTTCTCATCAACCTTACCAGTAAACTTTAAAATTTTTTAAATTTAAAATGTATAGATGAACAAACTGAGGTACACAGATTAAACAATTTGCCCAAGGTCAAGAGCAAGTATATATTGCAGATAGGATATGAGCCAGCAATCTGCATCCATAGTAGATGCTTAAAAACTATTGAATAACTCTGGCTTAAATGAACTTACCTTGTGGATCTGGACTTGAAGTAGAAAATCAGTGATACAAGAACTATCACTTTATGTGCCATTTCATAAATAAACATGAAAAGTTCCCAGAAATGATTTTTCAGGAAATTTGAGGGAACACACAAATCTAATCTAATATGTGGGCTGAATTGCAGAGATCCAAGGACCAGTCTGAATTTCATTAAAAACTAGTAATACTTTTCCTGGCAGTTCTATTCTGTTTGCTTCGTTTTTAAAGCAGCTTAAGACTGATCTCTAATCTGATCCGGTTTGCCACCTTTTGGCCTCTTTCTGTTTTAATGGTTTTGCAGGACCGTGCTGGCGTGTTCAAATTCAAGCTCAACCCGATTCCCCTCTTTGTAAAATCCACTACAACTAATATTTACAAACACAGTCAGTGGAAAGCCCATTGCAGTGGTCCATTTAATGTTAAGCATGGTCTGTCACAGAGTAAATGGTGTCAGCTGCTAATAATGATCCTAATAGTCTTTTTTCTTTCACAACTCTGCCTGCTCAGACTAATCTCCATTTTCCTAGGTTACTTTCATAATATTTAAGATAGTTTCTAATTGTAGATGATCAGTTGTTGAGTTTTATTCTCATCTAGATTGAGGCTTTTCATTGTTCATGTGAACATAAGCTGCTATCTCTGTTGAAAACCTTTTGAAAAAATAACAGAATGTTTCTGTGGATTGTTGTTCCTAGGCAGGCTTGTCCAGGGGAAAAAAAAGGGATAGAAAACACTATTCAAATAAAAATAAGCCCATTTCAAACAGTAAAACTGGGTTTGCAGATTTTCTTGAGCTAAAAAAAAATTGTAATCCTCAAACTTTTACACTCTGCGGTAGCTACAAGTATATCCTCAGAGCTGCAATTGTAGAATTATTTTAATGCTGTCACTGTTGATGTCTCTACTGTCAGAGGAATTGTGCTGTTTTCTATAATGACTACTTCCAAACAGTGCAATCTCTCAGAAACCTAAGCTGGCAATGCCAAGGAGGTGAATCAAATGTAACTTCCAGGCTTTCAGTCTTTACCACGCGAAGGGCAGGTACAGAAAGGAAAATAAAAATGGTGCTATGATGGCAGAAAACATGTTGGATCACATGGTATATATACCATTCTGGGCACTATCCAGACCCACATTGCATGTGCTAGCCCTGGGGACCCAGTAATATTCGACTTAATTATAAAAAGAGAAACGCAGACACCCTACTGCATGCTAGAAAATGTTTCTACATCATACATCTGACAAAGGGCTAATATCAAGATCTCAAAGATCTCATACAGCTCACCAAAAAGAAAATGAAGAACTCAGTCAGAAAATGGCTAAATAGACACTTCTCGAAGGAAGCCATACAGATGGCAACAGGCACATGGAAAAAATGCTCCTCATCACTTATCATCAGGGAAGTGCAGATCAAACCCTTATCAAAAAGTCCAGAAACAACTGTTGCTGAGGGTGTGGAGATAAAGGAATCCTCATATGCTGTTGGTAGGAATGCAGACTGTCCACCCACTATGGAAAACAGCATTTGCCAAAATATTAAAGTGATAAGGGGGGGCCTCCCGGTGGTGCAGCAGTGAAGCACTGTGCTGTGGAGCTGTCAGCAGCAGTGCTGCAAGTTCGACGCCTGCCCAGGGAGATTCCCACATGGCGCGGCAGACCTCTCCTGCCTCGCCCACTGCTCCCCTCAGCAGTGTATTTCCATCAATCTGCCTGTTCTGCTCCCTGCTCTGTCTCTGATGAACCCTCTCACTGCCCCACGCCTCTGGCCTGTACCCCAGCTTGTATGCATAAATAAAATAAATCTTTAAAAATAATAATAAAGTGATAAGGGAATGAAGAGAGAACTTGAAGCAAGATTGTGAGGCAAAAAATTGATTGGCTCTGTGTTTGTCCCAGACGGTGAAATCATGGTAACCCCTTTGCATGACACACTCTTATTCAACTGAAATTACTGGGCAATGATTTTGCAAATACAGATTTAAGCCTTTACAGTAAGTCCATGAGAACCAATGACATGCACCTGATATTTTCATCATTATCACTGTCATCATTGTCCACTTTGCTCATTGAATTAGTCACTATAGTGAAACAGGAACTCTATTACCTGTTAGAGATACTTAGGGGTTATTTTAAATGGAAGAGTGACAAGTAATTGATAATATGTTCTATTGGAGCTTACAGTCTGATGGTAGAGACTGGCATTAATAAAACATTCAGACAAATAGCTCTGTAACCTAATTGTGAAAATGACATTGGTGGAAATGTACAGGGCTTGTTAAGAATAAATAACATAGGGTTGTGACTCCAATTTGATGACCATATAACACTCTCCGAGTGAGTGACATTTGAGATAAAATCTGAAATATTACTCCACATTAGGAATGTCAATAAAAGGAGTTGATGACAGGAAAGAGGATAGTGTTTTCTAGGTAGCAAAGCGTGGGGGGAAATCCTGGCACACTGGCATGGTGGAGAAAGAATAATAAAGAAAATTTGTTACTGTTATTTTGGAACTCATATTAGTAAGGTGATTACCTGTGAGAGATTATGATTAAACAATGATTAAACATGAAACAAACCAGTCTGTACAATATTAAGGTTTGGATTGTGTTCACATTTTATACATCCTGTTGAAAATAAAACAAACGGTCATAGACTCCTATTTTTGAGTCATTTTTGTTTTAATTCAAAAAATTTATATACAGATGCTTAACATGGTTAGTGTTTCTCAAAGCATATGAAAAGGGGCTCCTCCTGCCTTCAGAACACACTGAATAAGAATTTCTGAGGTGAAATTCATACGTTTGCATTTTCATGAATTTCCCTGGTTGTATTTATGCACACACTAAATTTTGAGAATCATAAATGTAGACTTGGGGGGAATCTGTATTGTTTCCACATTCTTGATAGTATCAATTTATTTGCAAATAAAGTAATCACTTGCACTTGAAAAAAGGTGAAATAAGTACTGTAGCACTCTCCCTGACCGTCACTTCTCCCCCTGCAACAGAGGAAGCAAACCTGATCCTATTGGTATAATTAGGGAGCCCATTGGCAAAAGCCAGAATTGAAATGGACTAGGCTAAAGATGGCTTTGTTGTTTTCCTTTCTCTTTAGTGCTCACTGTCCCAAGCAGAACAGTTTCTTCTCTTCCTCTTGTAACATTCATGTGATAAATCCACTAAGGCACAAAATCTCCCTTAACGGGAAGATTTGCAACCTTCAGTGAAAGAGTACTTAAATTCATTTTGGAATGAGGGAAGAGAAAAATGCCAAATCTAATCCAACTTTATCAGAAATCCTAGTAGGTTAGATGTTACTTCCATTTTATTTGTCCATTTGTAACTTGATCAGAATTCAGGATTAGGTAGGTAATAGATTGGTACCCTTTAACCTCCAACACAAATTAGAAGTTATGTAAAAATCTACAAATTCTAGGGACTTTATCTTAAAAAAGCAAAAACAAAAAACAAAGCAAACAAAAAAACCCTAGAAGATTGTGAGATGCTTCATTAACGTCTGTATGGTTATACTTTATTCAGATTTATTTATCAGGTTAATACAAGAAATATTAGATCCCTGAGATGAACCCTTAGCACAACTGACTTTTCAAGCGCCTCTCACATGCAGGTGTTATGCCATGTCTCCTCTTTAACGTTATTGAAAATGGAAATGAGGAAATTATTAGTGAAAAACACAAAAGACATTTTCCCATAACTGAAAGTCATGAGCTCTCAGATTGAAGGGCCCAGAAAGTGGGGAGATGAAAAACAGCTTGGTTCAATGCTTGTGGTTTTAATGCTTTAAATCATTGAAGCAATGATAGGATTTTGAAAGCTTCCAGAGGGTTGAGGGAAAACAAATTGTATGCAAAGTATGAAGAATTAGAATATTTTTGGACAACCCAACAACCCTGGGAGTGCAAAGGTAATGAAATAATGTCCCACAATCTTGAAAGAAGATGACTTATAATTCTATGTAAGGTCAAACTATCAATCAAGTATGAATAGAATTAAATAGTGTAGTATCTCAAGATTTCTATCTCCCATAAAGCCTTTCTTGGTAAGCTCTTCCAGAATATTCTCCACCAAATCGAAGGGGTAGGTCCAGTAAGAGGAAAATTCTGGATACAGAAAATAGGAGGAATTAGCCAGAATCACCAGTCTTCAAGGACAGGTGATCTATTACCACAATCCCTTTTATTCTCCCCTCTCAAAACAGGGACTTATTAAAATTTATAATTGTATCAACAATACTGGATGATATATGCTTAATAAATATTTTTATTAAAATCATATAAAACTAGTATGAAGTTATTTTATAGTTTAGAATAAATTTTGCTGATCTAGAAATATATTTGTTGCATGCTAAATAAGAACATAAGCTATAGAGCATGATAAAAGATTTTATTTGATGTTTCGTAGATTACAATTATTTGCATGCAAAAAAGGAAGAGATTAAAATACACTGTCAGTTTTTATGTTTCTGTTTGTCTGTTATTTCCTGATCTTTTGAAGAAAATCTATTATAGGTAATGAAAAATAAAAATCAATTCATGTTTAATTCATAAGACAACCACTATGAATCAGGTATTTTAGTAATGGCAATGATGTACCATACTCTTTCCATAAATGTTGATTTAGTAGTGATTGTTACACATTAACTGCTGAATCACCTCACCTTATAGTGACCAGAAGTCATCGCTCTGCTAGGCATCATTATTGGCCAGCGACCACTTTACATTTTCAAACTGTCTTTAGATTACTAGGGTTGATGTTTATAAAACATAAATGAAAACCAAGAGCTATATTCTGAACAACAGAAAAATAAGAGCACTTTTTGACTAAAACCTCCTCCACCTCCTTCTAACAGGCTCCTGCAGCTCATGGTTTAGCGACTCCCTGCGTGGAGCCACCTGTTTCCTGGTGGCTCAAGGACATCTCAACGCTTGTCTAGAAAAGCAGGCCAGATGGTGATTAAAAGCATAGACTCAAGGCGCTAACTTCCTGGTTTCAATTCAGGTTCTATTGCTTACTAACCACGTGTAACTTTGGCCAAATTCACTGGGTCTTTGTCTTTCTTAACTGTGGGGCTAATTGGAGTACTATTTCATAAGGATTTTGATGAGTTATTACATGGCATATTATGTGTATAAAGTGCTTAGCATCTCTGTGTCATATGTATTACATTTTAATACACATTATACTTATATATCTATATAATGTCAATAGATATGTAAGAAATGGTATATATATGTATATATATATATATACACACACACACACACATATATATATATATATATAGATAAACAGATAGGTGATGGATGGATAGATAGCTAGCTAGATGATGATAGACAGACAGAGATGGTTAGATTTAGCATTTATTATTTCTAACCATATTGTGTGGCTAAATGTTAGCTAAGGAGTTCCTACTCTAATCTGTGCAATGATTGAAGGCATATGTTAATGTCTGACAAGTACATAGAGACAAATATTAACGTGTAATAAAATATTATTTTTGAAACAAGAATAACTATTCACAGGAGAAAACTAAGAGCACCAAGAAGGGATCAAGGAATCCAAAAACACAGAGGTAAGAGGTCCTAGAACTTTTGTTAGGAATTTGAAGATGATGAAGAATGAGTCTGAAGGGAGATATTGAGAATGTCAGAGATTAAAAATGAAATTTTGGGATGTCTTGCTTTTTATTTTATTGAAAAACAACAAAAACTGACGATTTTTTTCTTGGAGTATTTCTTTGACTTGACATCACACACTGTCTATGCTCTGTGGATTTCACAGCTTTTCAAGCAGAGACCACATTTCTGGTTATGAAATACCAAGCTGAGAACGTCCTCCTTCTGACAATTGAACCTGCTTGTAGCCTAACTCTAAATCAACAGAAAATACCAGGGAGCAGGCGCCGTCATGAGGAGCAGTGGGTTTCTTCACTGTCGAGGTCCCTCCTGTCTGTTTTTGATTCTGCTTTCAGGCTTCCATCGTCCCTGGGTTTGGCTAGGTGGATTCTTTCCCCATCCTCATGGCCTCAATCTTAAATAGCTGTTGAATGAAGGATTGGGAATGTCAACCAAGGCAACTGTGCTTGCTGTGCATTCCCTAGAGCAGTCTGACACTAAATTACCGTTTTGTAGTATGTATCTCAAAAAGCTTTGTGCTGCGGTGTCTGAACTTGTTGATACTAGTTCTCTCTCTGAAAGAATAACTTAAGATTTTTTTTTTCTGATTTCTGACTGAAAAGTAATTTTCTTCAGCTTGAATAGGAAACACTATGGCTTCTATTCTGCTTTCTGGACATTTATTGGAAACAATGACACTTTTTACAGCATTCTTAATGTCTTTATACTATTTTTTTAAGACTGATTGATTGATAATTTATTTATGCATACAAGAACTGGGTGTGCAGTGGCGGGGGTGGGGGAGTGGTAGTGGTGAGAGGATTCACCAGAGACAGAGTGGGGAGCTGAACAGGTGAATCTACTGAAATACACTGCTGAGGGGAACAGGAGAGATCTGCTGCACCCTGTGGGTTAGCTCCCGGGCTGGGGATTGAACTTATGCTGCAATGGCTGGTGATAGCTTGATAGCGCTAAGACTTTAACTCCTGCGCCACCAGGGAGACCCCAGTGTCTTCATACTATTTAAATTACGTATTGTGAAAGGACTGAGGCCTGCCTGGCTATGATCAATATTATGTCACTATTCTGAAACCAAAGATAGGAATTTATTGAGGAAACTTGCTATTGGAGAACTCTCAAAACTGTCTACAAGGTGATGTTTTATGAGATTGATAAAATTCAACTTGGTTACTTTGTATTGAGTTTGTGATATATATATTTCCATAGGCAAATTTAAAAACACTCTTATAATTTTTGGAAATAAGTCTAATGTAAATTAAATATATTGTTATTTAATATATACAAAATTTATGGTGGAATGGTTTTAATAAATCAGACAACTAGATAGCATAACTGAGAATTTACTGGCTATGGAATACCTTACTAAGAGCTGTGGAGAAATGGAAGCAATTCATCCCTTCAAACACCTACACATGCCAAGATGAATTATACTGTCTTTGCTCTCAGAGAGCACATAGTTCAGAAAGAATGGCAAATAAATGAACAATACAGCATTAAGAAAGGCATTCAAAGGAATTATGTAAAGAAGCTGTGACGACCCAGAGGACCATTATGGTTCCATCTAGCAGGCCAGGAAAGATATTTGAGAACAGATGAAGCTGGTATTAAGTCCATCCGGACTAACAGCTAACCAGGAAAAACTGTGAGAGAACGATACCCAATTCTGAGGATGTGAAGGGCATGTTTAAGTCATGAGAACTCATCTGATAGGACTGGAGCGTGATACTTACTAAAGGATGGATGAAAATGTGTCTGAGCAGTTAGGCAGTGATGCAATATGACTGTTAGATTCTTCATGATCTTTAAAAAATTATGTGAAATTTGAATTCTTCCATCTAAAGTTAGCATTTTGTTCTAATATAAATATATCTTGTTTTCCATGCAAATATTTGAGTAAAATGGGAGACCCACTGTTTTTTAGGTATACCCATAATATTTTCATATGCTTTTCAGAGTCTGAAAGGCAGAATAATATGAGCTTCCAAATAAACAAGAATACCTAAGAGTTATTTGAGTTACACAAATAAAATATGCTGTAGTTATCGGTTAATACTTGAAAATACACTGCTGAACCTTTCTTGCTATGTCTACATACTCTAGAGAACTCTTCTACTAAGTATTATATAAACTGAGATTCCACTGTTGATTTCTTAGGCATTGCCTCAGTAACTCTAAAGTAATTCCAACCATGCACTTTCATCATGGAGGGATTTTTATATACTAGGGAAAATACATGTTATGCCAAAAGAATAAAATTTTTGAAATGTTGCTGGTCACAATATAATGCAATTCATTTTCTTTCCATTGTCAAAATACCAAAGTATGCTGTTGACAGGGAAGGGAAAAGAGTACATTCTGTTCTCAAAATAAAGTCAGGAGCTGAACAATTTTGTTGTTGACTAAGGAACAATAGGCTTTTGAGAACATTTATTTATTATAGAGGAGTTTAGTGCAGTCCATTGTGTCAATGAAAAACTAAAATATTTGTGAAAAGGCTTATTGCCAGGAATTCAGGTATCCAGCTATTTTCTTTAACAAGAGAAGTATTATACTATTGGACTTTGTGACTGAAACAACCAGGCTCTTTTATATTTTCTAAATTAGTTTAAGAAATTGCCCTTATGGTAATTTATACCCCTTGAAACAGTGATGCAGTTCTCTCAAACTGCTTTTCAGTAAAGATGAAAATTATTGATAGAAATGTGCAGAATTGATTACATATATAGGATATTAAGCTCTTGGTGAAATTTAAGTATTTCCTTCATCTCTCTACATAGGACTTTATAAGATGATCATTATATTATTAAGATTGCTTAAATGACATTAAGGGACGTTTTCCACAATTTGCATGATCAGAGTCAAAGTGTATGTTGCTATTAACTCCAGAAATTTTGGTGCTGAAAATGCCATTTTTGAAAGGACTGAAAATAAAAAACAAAAACAAAAACAAAATGCAGAAGAATTCTCTGAACTACTCTTGATTCTTCTGAGTTTCTTTCAAATACATATAATTGATTAGTTGGGTCAATCAATAAATTCTCTCCAACCAACAGAAGTCAGAACAATAGTAGTATACGAGAACAAAATTTTTATAACAGTATGAAACTTAGTATTCATGTCTTGAAAAATAAATTGCTATTGTGAATCTCTCCAATAATTGAATCTCTTTTGTTGGCATAATCCCACTTACTCCATCTTTCAATTTTAACTTATGCAATCAAATTTCAGTCAATATTATCAAACTGAATAATCCAGATGCCTAATTTCAATGTATTTGGAGGATAAATAATTTTTCTACTATGCATAATAAATGTTAAAAAATAGAGTGTAGCATGTTCATTGATTTTTATGGTTCAATCCTGATGACCCATGTGAAATAATATCACTCAAACAAATACCAGGGTGAGGACTTATAAACCAAATAAAATAAGCAAGCTTTTCCCCCTTTACCATATATTAAAAAAATTGAACTCCATAAAGTGAGCCAGTTTTCATCTTGTAAGTAGGCAAGCTGAGTGTGATTATTGATACAGGCATTCATCAACTCACAACAAGCTCTGCATTTGCTGATGGTCAGGCATTGTGCTGAGCGCAACGCAGTCACACCAGACAAGGAGTTTACTCTGTAATTGGAGTTTGCTTAAAATTTTCAAGCCTCGGTTTCCTAATCTATAATATGAGATACTTTTTTTTTTTACTTTTTCCAAATAGTAAGGATTCTAGCAATCTTGACTGTATTAAAAGTGGTTTAACTAGATGTCTGTACACACAAGTAAGGACACATACACACTCATACACACTGAACATCTGACTTCATTCCCCAAAATTTTGAAGAATTTCCTTCCACAAAATTATTTTACCCTTGTCCTTAACCAAATGACATTTTTATACCTGCATGTGATTTGGAAAGGAAAAAAATGAGGTGTTAATAGTATCCCAAAATTTCACTGCAATCCAGGAAAGGTGGATTCATATAGGTTGATTAGATACGTTGGCTATTTTATGCTTATAGGCAGTTAAATATGTTTTATGTATGAAGTTAAAAATACTTGTTTTCTAAGAAGCATCTGCTATTGCATTGCAATTAATTCTCTTTCCCTCTGATAAAAGATAAATGCTTGATTCACTTAAAATTCACAGTCCTAGGTTCATCCAATACTGACCTGCTTGTCAATTGGGACCTTAGAAGTACATTTATGATTATAAGTTGATAGAAAACGGACTCACTATTACCCTTGTAGATAAAATAATTCACCCTGTGGACAGGAGACAATGCTACAAATGTATTGGGCATATTGAATCACAGACATCTGCTTGAATCTCTGTCAGCTAATAATAGTTAATAAGTATCTCCCAAGTGCAACCTTAATGAGACAAAAGGAGGTGCTTGAGCACTGGTGAGGAAGGCCTATTACAGACCCCCCACTTCTGAGATGTTGTATAGCTCATCTCACCATCAGTGTGCATCCCAGTAGTTCCACTTCCATGTAGCTGTTTCTTATTTTCATTTCTCTCAGAATAGTAGTTCAAATCTTTCTCCAATTTATTCTAAACACTAACAGGGATATGTGTGGGATTATTTGTAGCATGTATCTCAAAGATTGAAATAGATTGAAGATTGAATTCTTTGAACAATGCTAATGGGGAGATACTATACTTCTAAAACAAACAACAAATAGCCATAAAAATATAACAGCATAAACAACAATGAAAAATTAAAACCTTTGTTATTATTTTACCAATTTCCATCATGATCATTTTGTCTTATTTTCTCTCTAGGTGATATACCATCAGTGGGTGTGGTGAACATATTGGCTGTTCTTCAAATATCACAAGAAAGGTATGTTTCTCAAATCTGTCTTTGTAGTCTGGTCTTCTTCACTGAGCATAGAATCCAGCCACTCACTATAATCTCTGCAATAAAGTTCAAGTAGCATTTTAAATTGTGTCCAGAAATAAACTCAGTATCTTTATCACTCAAGATTTTTTCCTGTTGCTGTTTGTAATGACGTAATTATGATATGAATGTCCAATATTAGTAACTACCATGTGTTCAATCCTTAAATAGTAGACTCCCTAACTCTTAACTCCCTTTTTTTGGCTACACACAATATTTCTTCATTTAACTGAAATTATTTGCCTGAAGTGCAATTTAGATCACAAATTACACTAGACTCTACTCTCCTGCATACAAGATTATGTCTTTGGTATATTCTCAGCATTCAGTATTGTTCCAGGCACATAATGAAAAACTGGTAAATGCTGGTAAATTAAGTTTTCTATCTTTCTTAGAAACGTTCAGAGTTAAGGAAAGAATCAGAATCTTGACACTTCATATTCTTTCCCAAAAGAAGGAAAAGGAAATTTAAAAATAACATTTTGGGATCTCTTTCCTTGACTACTGAATATGAAATGACTCTTTAATGAAATCACCAATGAGGCATTAGAATAAAGAAGGAAAGAATCAAAAGAGTAGGTGCTAACGAACGATCTACCACCCACACTCAGAAAATAAATTTTTGTGTCTTTTTGAGGAAAATCAAACCATTATAAGATTGTCCCATAGAACAGTTTGTTATTAATATACATTGAAGATATTGCCTCATATGAGTCAATGAATCTTCTGATTTCAATTTTGAATAGACTTCATCACTCATAACATACTCAGCACTTTTATAAATGCTCTATTTATGAAAGATGTATTTTAAGCAATGTAAGAGAATTCATTCTCTCTTTAGTTTAATTAAGGAAGCCAAGTGGAGATTAAATTAAGCCTGATTTGCATGACATGTTACTTTCTGTATCTTAAAGTAAACACAGGCACACAAAATGTGGTCTTGAAAAAGGACCAAATTATACCTTTCAGAACAGAGAAACAGACTAAAGTGTGGTAGTCATATCCTTTAACACTTTAACGACAAAACTGATTTTGACTTTTCAAGGCAATTCTTTAGAATTTGGAACTGATGTTTCTATTCAGTCTTCATAAGAGAGCATCTGCTACTGGTAAAAGAGAGTTCCAGATATTTGTTATCCATTTATCTCTAACCCAATACACCATTAACCACTTCAGAGCTGGTTCATTATTATTTTCAAAAGACATGCTCTCCTCTCATTACCGGGTCAATATTTCTCTTGTATTCACAGGGAGAGTTGTTCCAGAAATATCTGATAAGATGGATGGAAATAGACTATGATGCAAGGCCTAATGGAAAATCTAATATCAATCTTGCCTCTCTAGAGGAATACAATATTTTGATAATGCAATATAATTAAATTAACTTTTGTTCCTCTTTAATATGCCATATGGTGTACTGCCTAATTGAGAAAAGACCCAAACTTATTGAGTCAGAGTCTCTGGGTACAAAATCTCTATGATCAATCAATGATCTCAAAGTCATGCTCCAAACCCTAGAGATACACATTTGGGGAATAACCTGATCGGAAGGGGAGCAGGGCTCAGAGAGATCGTTGGTCTCATACTTCAGGGACCTTTAAGGATATCTTGAGCATTGACTTCATAGTCAAGCCTGGTAGGTTAAGCAAGCAAATAGCAAATGAAACACAAATGAAAACTTTGGGGAGCATGGACAACATTTCATCCCCACTTTTAAAGCACATTGGTTTTTTGCTCCTGACCTTCTCCTGTCCCAAATTCTCTCTCTTTGAAAAAATTAAAAATAATATCACCAACCTGGCTGGTGAGTAGGAGAAACTCTGCTTGCATAGCTCAGGAGGTGAGCTGTCTTCAGAATAACAGTGTAATGTACTCCTCTGGGGTAGGGGAGACTATAATTTTGGTAATTACTATTGAAAACCCCCTTACTCACCAATATAAGTAACATTCTCCTAGGTAATCTTTATACAAAAAAAAAAAAAAAAAGGAACTATTTTGGCCACCATTTGTCATTTCTCAGAACTAGAGCAAGTAAAATCAAGACTGTATTTTTGAGATTCTCAGTCTTAAGCTTCTTAATACCCTAACACTTCCTCCTAGTAATAAAAACCATTCACTGGGCTTTAAATGAGCTAATGCATGTAATGTACTTAACACATTAGCATAGTACATGGGCCGACTCTTCCTCTTTTACCTCCAGGTATTATTCTGACAATTGCTACTAAAATAACAAGAGCAGTAACTACTACTTTTACTACTGCTGCTGATACTCCCACTGCTGCTACTGCTACTACTCTGTGGGGCTATTGCTACTGTTGCTACTATCAGTACTACCTTGGAGTTTCTTTGGGTTCTATTACTACAGCTGTTACACTACTTCTGTTGTTGCTACTACTACTGCACTACTACTATAGCTACTACTGCTGCTGTTGCTACTGCTGTTACGATAGTTATTACTATTACTGCTGCTATAGCTACTACTACTGTTGGTACTGCTATCCCTACACTACTATTATAGTTATTACTACTGCTCTTCATAACTGTGCGGCAGCTACTACTGCTGGGCGTTTTTCTACTGTCTGCATAATAAATAGAGTGGGAAATAGAAAAAATAAGAAAACAGTCCAAGAGCCACATTATCAATAATTTTCAGCTGTTTACTTGCATTAGATTTTCCCAGACAGACCTACAGTTTTAAGCTATGGTTGCTTTACAACATTGTGAAGTTGTTATTGAACGGAAAACTGTTAATGATTCCAAAGGTGGAATTATTGCTATTAAGTTGCTCTTCAATCCTTAGTGAATAAGTTTACTGAGTCTTTGTAGAATGGAAACAGGAGTTCCACTACTGATAATTGCAACCTAGTGGAATACAGGATTTGAAAACAGCCAGTAGTCTCTTCTTAGGTTGAGTCTCCTACTATATAGTTTTCTTCAACCCTTTTAAGTGCTTCTCATGGCAGAACATGGGTACCAAAAAGCCTACTTGTCTTGTGTGACATAAGGTCTATCTCTCAGTCACTCACTGGGATAATCCTTACTGTGTTGAAATCAGAACTGCTTCCAAGATCACATAAAGCAACACTATAGATTTTGTTTTCATAATGGAAGAAATCTTTTTGAATAGGTCACACATTTCTAAAGTCCTCCTTCAATGAACTACGATAAATTCCTTGTGTATTTGGAATTCAGCGAGGTCACAAACTTCCATATTCTAAATCTACTTGAAGGAGAAGATACTGAGCCCATTCTCACACATTTTCAGTAGGCAAGGACGGGAAATCTGTGCCCTCCAGTGCTGGTTCTTTGGGCCCTCATCTGGCACAGCAGTGCCTTTATGATAACAGACCTCTGAAAATGCTTGCTTTTTTTCAGCTCCTCCACTTGTAGGCATATGAATAAGCTCTGAAATGGCTTTTTTAAAAGACCCTTACAAGGCTTTTAGTTACTTTTGTACTCCCGAGAATTACTTTCACAACTTTCCCTCCAAATAGACCCAATTTATACCTCTTCCTATCCACATACTAGGCTGCTTTTATTTTGTGCTCTAGAACTTAAAGCTTAGGAACACCTCATTACTTGTTCTCTAATCATTTGTTTTATAGGAAGGGCTCATTTGTCACAACCCAAAGATACAACATAAATGGTGTTTAAATGTAAGAAACTAATTAGTTGGTCCAAAACCCTGGATAATACAAATGGAGGGTATATGAACTTTTAATTCAGTGGGTCTTGACACAAAGAAGATGAGAAATGATTGCATCTTTGGAAGGAGTAAATGGCTTTTGAACTCAGAGGTCTTCATAAATGTTAAAAGGCTGTTATGTTTTTATGAAAAATGCCAAAGAATGAGTCATTAAATATCTTACAGAATCAGTGAGATAACAGTTTTTAAATCGGGCATTATTGTTTTATTTTACTTTGGATCATTATTTACCACAAAAGGATACAGTTCTATAGAGATGTCTTTTCAGTTGTCTTCAAATTTGAAATCTGAGTATGCTTAATTGATATTCTACTGTTTGTAGTGCAGATTATCATTCCTATCTTCTTTTCTGCTTCACGTATTTTCTTATTTTCCACTCATCCTTTATATTCCTGCTTACTTTGAATGCTTCGTAACCCACCAATAAATAAGCAGATTGCTGTCTATGGATGCATGTTAAAATACAAGAAATTTTTGAATGAAATGTGGGTGCTGGCAGTGGAGCTTGTGCTGTGCCTGCATGTAATTGTGTGCATCTGATTGCCATGGCCTTGAGTCACCTAAGCCAAAGAGTGACAAGCACATTAAATAGTTTTGCTGATCTCTCCCAAGTGACTCTATTATTTTGCAAAAATGAAAAATGTGAAGGGTGTTATTGCCATAAATTTTTAATACCAAAACAGCACACTCTTTAGAATTTTGCTAAAATGAAATTAAAAGCTACTAAAAGCATGGTATGGTTCCATCATTGGATATTCTGTTATAAGAAACCAGGTTGGATGTGTCCCCTGATTTATAGAATTTGAATAAAGAGAGTGCAGTATATACATCATGTGTTATTTGTAAAATTAAATTTTTCAACTGCCAAGATAACGAGGTGGCACTATCTTGCTACTCCCTCATCAAGTAATAAGTTACTAAATTTAATATATTTAATATTCATCTATACAGAATTTTCTTTTCTAAATTAACAACATTTAATGTGAAATTTGCAGGCTAAGTACATGGAAAAGTTCAGTACCCTGAAGTGAGCCTTACAGTTCTGTTGGTTTAGAAGAGTGCATTATTTTTCTAATTTTTAGTATAGATTATTAATAAAGAGATACAAATTCATTAGTTTGCTTATTCAACAGATTCTTCATGAGTATCTGATAAGGTCAGAGCCCTGGGGTAGCGGCAGAATATAGAGACACTTATAACCTGTTTTTCCATAATACAAAATAAGTATTTTTTGTTTGTTTTTATTGAAGCAAAACTGGTTTACAACACTGTTTGTGTACTAGAAGTCAGAGACCTCCCCCTTCAGGTGTTACTACACCACATCCACCAGCAAGACACCCAGAGTCCACCACCATAGTCCATTTTGCTCCCTCCCAACCTTGCTCTCCACCCTGCCGCCTCTGGTAGCCTCAGTTCTATAGCCAGATTTCTAGTGTTCATTCCTAGTTCTCCTTATCTGCCCCTTTGTTTGGTTTCTCTATATTCCACGTGGAAGTAACACCAGCAGGTATTTGTCTTTTTCCTTCTGACTTATTTCATGTGTCACAATCTCTGCCAGCTCCCTCCATGTATGGCATAATTCTGATCATTATTGTTTTAATAAAAGTAAATTTCAACTGAAAAGTGAGAGAAAGGACACAATTATGCATATAGCTCCGACAAAACAATATATAATGCATGCTGTATGAGTGGGCACCGTTAGTCTTAAAGTAAGGTGGGCTCTATCCAGGAGTTTTGTGCAGAGGGTGGAGCCTGTAGCGCAACGGGATTTCTATTTCTCGTGATGATAATATGGGGGGAGGCGTAGTCAAAATCCAAGAACTTCATGTGAATGAAGACCAAGTCATACAAAGTACATTACTTCAAGTACTGTAATAGATATTGCACCATTTGGATTAGATCGTTTATGCCTGGAAACATAGATATTACCTTCTTAATTATCATGCATGTAGTTACTAGAGTTTATTTTTATCGTACTTGGGTAGCTTTATGCTATCAGAAGAAGAAACACTAATGTATTCAAGTTAGTTATTTTTAACACATGGCATTGATTACACTGTATGGCTATGCAGACAATTATAAGGCTTCCAAGTTTAAAAATAAATTTAGTTTTGTCATTCACGAATAGTCAAATTCAATTTAACACATGGTGCTATTCATCAAAAATAAACCATTCAAGAAAGAACTGGTCAGTGTGTGCCAATTTCACCAATAAATATTTAAATAATTTCATCCTCTATTCCTATTGCCTGTTTAAGCCAAGAAAAGTTTTCAAATGCTCTGGGACTCTATCAACCTCATCTTATTTGTTGCCACCACTTCACATCACAAAAATATCTTATTTTCAGTACTTGGCAGTTGAAGTCTTGGAAAAAATGAAAATGAATTATTAAACTGATCGTGGATTGGTATCCACTCTCTATTTCAAAATACATGCCCACTGCAGCTAACATCTCTCAGTTCCTCACCTTTATAAAGGATCTAAATAAACTTCTTTATGGAACTTACAAGATTGCATTATTAGGGTTCTAGTTACTTAGAGGAAAAGATGCAAATAGCCTTTCAGAATTTCCATTCATTGTTTCAGAATTTTAAGAAGCTTTATTGTTAGGGTTGGGAACAGAGAGGTGAGCAAACATCTGAGCCCAGTGCCTGTTAAAAATGGGACTGGAGGTAAATGTGCCTTACACATGCTAATCCAAGGATTATACACACAGAAAAGGGGGGGGGCTAGAACCAATACTGGGTCACAGAACCACTTATACTAGGTGAAGTGCATGGAACATTTCCTTGGCATTAAGCTGTAAATGACAGTCAGGTTGTGAATTAACAACAAGGGTTCATGGGATTTGTAATACTATATGACCCAGGAGCCCAAAAATTTCAAGCTATGACATAAAGTTCTCAGATTTGTGATCCCTCAATGTAGCATCATATATATACATATCTATATTTCATTCTGTGTATGTGTCTACATACATTACATTAACATGAGTTCATACTCTTACCTCTGAGTCTAGTCTAGTAACACAGTATTTGTTCTTATTGTCCCCTGATTGTTTACAGCATCTTTTTCTGAATATGAGAAACTTTCACTTCTTAAGTGAAAAGCTACCACTATTTATTTTATTTACTTATATGTTCAACATTGGTATATGGGTAAAGTAATTTCAGAACTATAAGCACATGCCCCAATGGGGAATTGATTTTCCAGACAGTGTACAGAGTTTACCTATAACTATTTTTGTCACTAGCCACAGTTACTTGGATGAGCTCCTTTTTTCCCACAAGGTAACGTCATCCATGCGGTACACATTTGTTACAGTTGGTCTTCTGTCCTGGAATTCCTGACATCACAGTTGCTATTCCAATTTGCATACATTTAAATTCACTGCTGTGATTTTGACAAATGCAGGGTCATTTCTCCCAAGTACACTATACACAAAACAAGTCCATCCAACTAAAAACTCTTCCCTCTACCCCAAGCCCTTGCAATGATCGGTTCATGTTCTAGCCTAAGTTTGCTTTTTACAGAATGTCATAGAAATGATGGTATATAATATGATACTTTTGGGTATGCTTGCTTTCCTTTTGCAAAAAGAATTATATAGAAAACAATCTCTCCATTCAGAAGTAGTTATTTTAACAAGAATGATCAAAATAACACTTTTGTTATGGAGAGACTGTCTTAAAATATTTTAAATAATTTTAATAATCAAATTATAAAACAGTTTTATTAATAAAAGTGAGTTATTTCCAAATTGTTCAAGTCTATATTCTTAAAGGATCTGAAAATGGAAAGGTTTAGTGAGTTTTGAAAGAATCCTTTCAATATATAAAAATTCATTAACATTCCAATGATTTTGTAAGAGTAAATGTTTGAAGTGCAGAAAGCTAAAACCTAGAGTTAAATTTTTTAAAAAATCCTTTTTATATTTGAAAACTGGGTATTCTTCTTTAAAAATCCTGACAATGGTACCTAGACTTTCAGATCTTTTTATCTTTGAGAAATAAGTTTTACAGCTACATCATCTATAAAAAATAGTCCCGACCAAACAGAACATGGAATTGAGACTTCCAATCACCTTACCACAAGTAGTAAATGAAAATTTCAAAAATGTAACACAATTCTAATCACACTTTTATCTTGAGTAGTACCAATTAATAATTGCATTTAATAATACTTTAAAATATTATTTAATTTATATTTATTTCATATTTTTAGTGTATATTCTTAGGTATTCTAAAAGAAAATATGTATTAGTGACATATGGCAAATTATAATTTGTAAGAGGTACATAGTTATTTGGGATGACGCGTTCTAGGTTTTCTCTATTATGTGCTAGTAAAGAACATCTACAGCCCATTAAAGTGCGACAGGCTCAATTATATGACATGCTCCACAGTCTTAGAGCACAGTAGGTTAATAATATCTTTATGCATTACCTGTGGAATCCTTAGGTTAGCATGTGATTCCAGTATTTATAAGCACATTTTCTCTGCATTACAAAGAAATCATAACTCATTAGGCAAAAATCCTTAAAATCATATGTTTGTAGTAATACTCCAAGTGACTGAAGAAGTGACAATACCGTTTGTCAGAGTAAGGACTTCCCACATCAGGAGGTCCCCAGAGAGAAGTTGAGGAGAAAGGCAAGAATGAGTGGCTGTTTTGAGACATTCAGAAAAAAGAAAAAAGAAAAACAGAAGCATTCAACTCTAATGTCCCTAGGTTTTTTAAAAAAATATCAATAGGAGCAAACATCTTGATATAGTTTCTCCAAAGTAATGGTTAAAGCTCAGAATACAAGTTCATTGTAAATCATTTAACAGCAGTATTTTTTCATATTTAGCCATAAAGTGTCCTTTTTCTATTTGTGACTTCAAAAATATGCTCTTAATATAAAACTCACAAATATTCAGCTTCTAACCACCCCCTGAAGACTTATATTTTTATTCTTATTAAATGATCATTAGATTTAGAAGAACTCAATAGTTATGACTGACTTAGAGAAGTGCTGGCTTAATTAAATGTTGACTTGGATGTGGGTACAACATCTTGTAGCTTCCAGGAGCTGTAGCTGGCAATTTGTTCTAAGCACTTTTCTTTTCAGAGAAAATTACTCAGTGTTTCAGATGACATTAATGTTGAATTCACTATTTACATTAGCCGTAAGGATTACCTCTCCATTATAATCAGACATAAAATAGAATGATAAAAAGAAAAGAAGTTGCCAAGTTTTAACTAGAATACTGAATTCTTCCTGTGCCATTATTTTCTTTCTGTACCTCAGTGAGAAAATGGAATTTAATTCACTAATGGCTAGATTCTTCCTCTTGTTTCTGTCTTGAGAGGACAGCAGGTTGCCAGAGGCAAAGTGAGAACATCATTGTACCTGAGGTTAAATTGACCTTGCTTATTATGAACCTGGGTGGGGGAAACCAAGCTACTGTTTCTTTTTTTTTTTAAGATTTATTTATTTACGCATGCAAACTGGGGTACACGCCAGAAGCATGGGGCGAGAGGGTTCACCAGAGACAGAATGGGGAGCAGAACAGGCAGATGGATGGAAATACACTGCTGAGGGGAGCATCGGGCAAGGCAGGAGAGGTCTGCCGCGCCATGTGGGAATCTCCCCCGCCGGGCATGGAACCTACTGCTGACAGCTCCACAGCGCAGCTCTTCACCACTGTGCCACCAGCAAGGCCCCGAAGCAACTGTTTCTAAAAAAATATAGTCTGTATGGCAAAACATTTTTCCCTTAAAAGAGCAGAGTAAATTTAAAAGAAGAAATCATTTTACTTTCATTCTTCCTGATAGGTTTTATTCCTTAAAAATGACCTTATTCAGCCTGTGAAAAAATTTATAACAAGTAAAATTATTGAACAATATTTATTTATCGGAGCCTCCCCGGTGGCACAGCAGTTAAGCGTTGTGCTTTACAGCTGTCGGCAGCAGCGATGCAAGTTCAACTCCCGGCCAGGGAGATTCCCACATGGCGCGGCAGACCTCTCCTGCCTCACCCGCTGCTCCCCTCAGCAGTGTGTTTCCATCCATCTGCCTGTTCTGCTCCCCACTCTGTCTCTGGTGAACCCTCTTGCCGCCCCACACCTCTGGCCTGTACCCCAGCTTGTATGCATAAATAAATAAATCTTTAAAAATAGATATATTTGTTTATCACTTTACAAAATACAGCAGGATTTATTCTATAAGGGGCATCATTTCTACAAGGCTCTGTTTTACAAGGTATACTCCTTTATAAGGCTTTTGAAAGACAATATCAGAATCACTAATTTTCTTCCATACTTCTATAAACTATTTTTAAATTTAGGTTCCATTTCTTAATTTTTATTTCTCCTCAAATACTTAAGGTACTCATGAGTTTTAGAGAATTAATGTACATCTTAGCACTTTGGGGAAAAAAATATTTTTGTATGTTTTCTGGTTTCCCAAACACTTTCTTCCAGTTATATTCTCATAACTTTAGACCCTAAGTGGACATGAAGTCAGGAGGCTCATTCATTGAGCTATCCTGGTTTAATTTCTCAGTATTTTACCTTGAAAATTTCCAAAGAATCAATTATATAATTTATACCAAGTTGTGGGAGGAATGAGAGGTTGGTGAGCCACTCAACTGCATTAAAAAAAAAAAAAAGCTAAAAGAAAAATTTTATATAATGTCAACATTCTCTCCTATTATTTTTTATCTTGTTACAGCTGAAAATCCATTGTGCAAATTGAGGTTGTCCTTTCTTGATGCCACTGAATTGAAAGCAGACTTTGGTTTTCGTCAGTAGAAAATGTGAGCAGTTTCCTACATGATACAAAATGGTGCCATCTTCTTCATCAAAGGCCTAACAAATTAAGATCAAGTTAAGTACTTATAGTTTCAACAGACGCGAGTCCTGTAAAAAACTCTGGGTAAAAAAATAACAACAAAAGATAGGCTCTCTGAAGTTAAAAAGACATGGAAATTGTGCCTATGGTACTGGATTTTCTGAGATTCACAGTATAGGTTAATTAATGAAAGACTAACACATGCACACGACAGAGAGAGAGACTGGAGGAGGAGGCAATGCCGCTGTGGGAGAAACAGAGATTGAGAGTTAGAAGTGGAGCCCAAAGATGTGACTGAACTGCCGCAATTTCATAATAAAACTTAAAATAGAGAAGTTGCTTCTTATGCTTGAGCAAGACTGAGCTTTCCTGATATGGGATCTACTCTGGTGAAAATACTGTGAACATTGTTAAAATGACACCAAAGGATTTAAAATATAATAAAATCTTACTTGATAAAGGAGCAACAGAGTTTGAAAGGACTTACTTAAACTTTGAAAGAAGTTCTACTGTGGACAACATGTTAAAAAAACAACTTCACGGGAATCTTTTGTGACAGAAGAGTCAATTGATGAGTCAACCTCACCATTCTATTATATTAAGAAGTAGCCCCAATATTCAGCAACTACCGTCCTGAGCTGTCATCAATATCCAGGTAAGACACCCCCCTGCCCCCACCGCCACCACCAAAACGATTATAAGCGATTGAAGGTTCAAGTGATGGTTAGGATTTTTTAGCAAAGAAATTATTTAAAAATTAATATAAGTACATTTTTGAGACATACTGCTGTTGAACATTAAATGGACCATAGATTGTGTAAACATAACTTTTATATGTGCTAGGAAACCAAAAAATTTACGTGACTCACTTTATTGTGTTATTTGTCTTATCACTGTGGTCTGGAACCAAATCTGGAATATCTCTGAGGTATGCCTGTGGTTGTTTTAGGGCCATTACTTGAATATTAATCTCAAATTATAATGGATTGTTTAGAGATTTTCTGATATGTACCAAGCTGTTATGTTTTAATTCCCATGGATATTTGTTTCTCCAATGTTTGTTCAAAGTATCTGGACCTCAGTAATCTGTCCATGTAAGACCAATCCCTCTCTCACACACACAATGCAGGCATCTAAGCTATGGCCATGAAGGAGACCTTTATTCCATTTCCTGTGTTAGCTAACTCTGTTGCCTAATTGTATTCCAAGATAAAAATAGAGGACTTATTCTTGAAATTGTGGACATGAGGACATTTCTTGTGTAATGCATTGGGAAAATATCTTGCGTCATATTTTAGGAAAATTCTACCATAGGTTAAGGATCACCATTCATAGTTCCTGAGCTGCCAAAGGTAAGGATTTTCCTGTTTAATAATTTCTAACCATATTGAAAAAACTTTTTGTGTAGAATGTCTGAGCATTGAGAAGGTTACTATCCTGTTCCATTTCCTAAGCAGCTACTTCTTGAAGCTCCGAAAGTTGACCCGTCCAGCAGGTCAGGTTATTTGGTGAAGCTCGAGGAGGCACCTCCTGAAAGAACCAAGGGGGCGAAAGGGGCAGAAGGCCAAGCGCGTAGTAAAGAAAGACAGAGTCAGTCTGAGATGCGTCAAGGCCTCGTTTATTAACAAAGGGGCTCAAGCTTTTATAGGGTTTTTGGGGAGGGGGAAGGTAGAGGGAA
>PVIJ01006335.1:0-28801 GCA_004024925.1 Scalopus aquaticus | reverse complement strand
AAAGTGCTATCAGGTTTGCCGCATTAATACAAAAAATGCTACCTATTGAAGATTACTAATCCTTAATTCACTGAAGAAAATATTTAATACTTAATTTTCACAAGCTCCTTTCCTTAATCAAGCCTCTGCCAGTCCCATTCTTTGTCCATTGCTTCTTTTACTAATCTGTAGGCTATGTCACTTGAAGCTATGAGTCATATGGCTGTTTTATTCTCTTAAATTCTGACAAAGTTCAATGTCTTGCCCATTCATACCTTAAATTGTGTGTTGCATCACTCAGTTGTCTCATGCTGTAGTCATTTATACACTTTTGGCCTTTGACACAATTTACCTTTGTATATTTAATGAACTTTTGATGATAAAAATAGCACCTGAAAGTCAATAACTGAGTAAAATGCTAATAAATAGTAGTGAAACAGAGAAGATATTGATATAAGAACTTAAGAGTTTTTATTGATAATAAAGGAAATCATTTATCAATCTTTTTATGATGTGAAATGGACATTTTTGTTCTCTATGTAAACATTTAATAGAACAAAACTCCATAGTCACATTTATAACAAAACTCCAAAAATACTATCATAGCATATTAGAAAAATACGGTCATAGAAAGGATCAAACCTCCTTCTTCAATCAATTGCATAAATTAAGCACATTGCAGGGTGGCTTTTAGAGATCAATTTCAATAATTTTCAAATAGTTTTTTTAACATTGAAAGCTAACATGATTCTACCAAATTTAGCATGTATTTTGTATGTTGGTGCCAGCACTACCCCCTCCTTTCTAAGTTTGATCCTTGGCCTTAGGGAATAAAAGACTGAAAACTGCATTTTACAGACTCAATAGAAAGATTATGATTCAGTTCGATGTGTAAGATTTGGAAGAAGGAAGAAAAGTAGAACTATGTTTCTTACAACAGGAGTTAGGGTGGCCTGTGAACTCTGAAGGTTAAACCAGAGAGGGATTTACCAAATCACATGTCAGGAGTGCAGACAGCTACAATCTTGGGGATATTTCCTGCTGTTTTTGTAATTCATTGTTTTCTAACCATCAGTATCAGATTCCCTGATATAATTCCTTCAGAGTTATGACAATTTATAAGTCTCTAATACCTTTTTTTAATACCTTCCATCTTGAAATTGGTTAGAGCAGTATTTGTTTTCTTAATCAAACTCTAACTTGTAGGATAACTAAAATTAGGATCCAGAACTTTTATAATGTCCAGTTCTGTACATGATCAAAACAAAAATAGTTCCTTTGTGAATTTACTGAAACCCTTGTTTGTTTTCCCTTTGACAAATTGGCAAAAGACAGTATGTAATGATAATACATTTTTAGAGGGAAAATCCATTTCTCTGATTATTAGTCTTTGACATTCTTTTTGAGAATTAAATCAGTCTTGAATCCATTCTGAAAACACTATCTTCAACTCTCTATGGCAATATATAATCACTGAAAATCTTCATTTACAATACTGTGAAGAACAGTTACAGAACGAACTTTAAAGAGACGTTTTCTATAAATTTGGAAGGGAAAAAGGCATATTGAATATAATACATATATGTAATAGGTACACATATAAGAAATTGGAGACGGGAGAGTGAGAAATGAGCAGAGTAAGAAAGACAGAAAAATGATTGAAAAACCCAAAATCCAGTGGTAAGAGGGTGTGCTAGTTCAGCAGAGAACCTTACTGCACAAGACATTGCAGAGATAACTGCCTGGCACATGAGGGTTACGGGCTTGTAGGAGCACATGTTGAGTTAAGAGTGGAATTAGGTTTCACTAGTTGAATATACTGAGGAAAGTTATTCTGTTTTCAACTGTAAATTAATCAGATACTTTATACTTAGAGGCTTCATTAGTAGAGTTGTGTTGCTTTATAATTCAGTGTGAATGATGACTTTTTCTTCAGAAAACAATTCTGGCTTTGCATTTCTAACACAAGATTCTCTCATGTAAATAAACTTGTATTTGGGGAGTGAATTATATCTTCAAAAGATGCTGTTAATGTGATATGCTTCTCCAAAAAAGTTAAATATCTCTGCAACAGAAAGATCAATCAAATTATCTCAATTTAATGTATTAAATATAAGTTTTATTATTAAATATCAAATTATTTAAGTACTACAATCTTTATATCTAGCTATGGGATTTTATTAAATGCTAATTCATAATAATTATTTCTTTTACTTATAATTATTTAGAATATAGATCTTTTGAATTGAGAATAAATTTCCTATTTCATGTCAGGTGACAACTAGGGTAAACAGAATAATAGTGTAATAAATAGTTAAATTTAGTTCGTATTCTTAAGACTTGGGGGAAATATTTATTCTTTGGGACTAATTTGATAGACATATGGCAAAGTGAATAGATAAAAGGAAACTTAGAATATAATTTAATCATTTAATACTTAACCAATGTCTAAGTTACAGAACATGGGAAAATAGTTCATAAAAATGAATAAACTTATAGAACTGTGGTACCAAGATCAATCTAGTTGCAAAAATCAATCACTTTATGATCAATCTAGTTGCAAAAATATCTTTTATATAGATATCTACAATACACTTGTACAATATATATCTGCATATTCTTCTAATAAATTAATAATTAATAACAACCATTTATGAAATATGAGCTAGCTATTTTGTTACTAAGCAACAAAGATGTGCAAAACACTATGAGGGTTGACAGGTATAAATTTAAGTTCTGTTGTTTATTCACAAGAGAGTAAGATCTGAGAGGACTCCTTGAATATATTTTCAATCAAAGAAGAAAGTAAAATATAGTGGAAATGTCAATAGTGAACTATTATTTCAAATAAAAGTTAAGTCATATTCAGTTAATACATATAAAATTTGGATTCAACAGTATATCTCCATGTAAGTAAATTTCAAAGCTCTTTGATCTGTCTTATCTCCAACATGTTTTTAATTTATTTAATAATCACTTATATAACACTTCTTATGTGCCAAACACTATTCAATGTACTTTATCAATATTAACTCATTTAATGGCATAAGTTCGATTATTCTATAATTATCGTTTTACTTCAAGATTATAAAAAGAGTTAACATTCCCTCTCAGATATAATCTTAAAGCCAACTATAGAGAATTGACCTTTCTGAGCATCCCCTGAGGACTAACTTAATTAGGATTACAAATCTATGACTGTTCTTCCTTTCACTCTCCCTTCTATTATAATTTTCCACCATTTTCTTTTGAACTTAAATTGCATGTGTATATCAAATTAATGTATCCATAGCAGCATTTCACAGTCTTTAGCCCACAGACACCCTAGTCTTCAGTGATTCTCTGAGAAAAAAAAAACTATATATATATATATCATAATATTAGCAATAATATATATTATATATAATTAAAATTATATATAATGTAATAACAATAACAATATGTTTTGTTGGAATATGAATTCTAAATCTTTTGAAAAATCAAATGTTCCAAATTTTGACTAAAAATTCCCTATTTTTTTAATTAACACCTCTACAAATTCTGAACAGTTTGTGCTTGAGAGGAGACATGTTGAGTAACAATGGTCTATATTAGGGTTCAGCAAACTATAACCCATAGGCCAAATCTGGTCTGTTGTCTGTTTTTGTAGACCCCATAAACTAAGAAAGGTTTCTATGTTCTTAAATAGCTGGGAGGAAAAAATGGAGAGATTTTGAAATATGCTCGTATTCCAATTCCAGTGACCATAAATAAAGTTTGATTGGAACATAGCCATGTTCACTCAATCATGTGTTGCCTGTGGCTGTTTTTGAGCTACAACAGAACTGAGTCATTGTGTAAGAGGCTCTATGGCCCACAATGTCCAAAATATTTACTGTCTCGACTTTTATAGGAAAAAATATTTGAATTCTGTTATGCATTCTCAAGGAAGTCTCTCATGTATTCAGCTGTGAGCATTTACCGTGATGCCATGCCCCAGTGCATGTGTTAAGAATGCAGTTGGAGTGGGCTGAATGGCAGTCCTCAATAGGAACGCTCGGGTACCAACCATACCTGTAAAATGTGATCTCACTTGGAAAAAAGATCTTTGCAGATATGATTAGGTAAAGATATTGAGATGCAATTCCCCTTCAACACCGGTGAACCATTAGTGCCATGACATAAGTCCTTACAAGAGACAAAAGAGACACTGAGAAAAGACAAGGTCATGTGAAGCCAGAGACAGACGCTGGAGCTCTGCAGCCACAAAACAAAGCGTGTCTCAGTTAGCAGGAGCTGGAGGAGGCGAGCAAGGAATCTCTCCTGCAGTCTTGGGAGACAGTGTGGCCACATCAGCACTGTGGTTTAGACTTTTGGCCTCCAGAGATAATGTATTTCTGTTGTTTTAAGTCACACAGTTTGTATAACTTGTTAAAGGAGCCTTAGGAAATGTATAAAACAGGTTATATTCAACTTGAGATTAAGTAAGTAAAATAAATAGTATTTTAGATGATAATTGAACATTTGAAAAAGGAAAGCTTGTACAGTGTGGAATCAAAGGACTTTCGTTTTAAAGACAGTGATCAAGGAAAATTTGAGAATGTGACAGTCACCAAATAGAAATATGGTAAAAACACATTATAGGGCCTCCTATAACGGGCTGTAATGGCCTAGGGATTAAGTCTCAGCACTGTCACCACTACAGTCTGAGTTCGATCCCTGGCCAGGGAGCTGACCCACATATGGTACAGCACCTCTCCTGTCTCGCCTGCTGCTCCCCGCAGCAGTGTACTTCAGCAGATCCACCTGTTCTGCTCCCCACTTTGTCTCTGGTGAATCCTCTCACCCCCTGTACCTCTGGCCCACACCCAAGTTGTTCTACGCATAAGCAAATAAATCTTAAAAAAAAACACATTATAAAAATAAGTAGGGATGAGCATAGCAGACAAAGGAAGTAGTAAATACTAAGACAAGTAGTAAATACAAGGTTTTTAATAATCTTTGTAAGAGAAGATGGTGAAGTGGTAGAATCAATGTGAGTTTAAGGAGATAGGGAAAGTAAGATTTATATGCCTTCAGAATAGAGAATTCTCTCAAATATTTTACCCATAATTAGGGAAGCAGAATGAAGTATGGAGTTGGAAGAAAAAGTGGGGTGGAGAGGTTTTATATTTCTCTTTTTCAAGATTGGAGAAATACAAGTTTGTATCATTTTTGAAATTATCCAGTAGCAGGACATAAAATAATAGTGCAGATGGAAAAGAGAATAATTGCTAGAGAAATGTTCTTGAGGAGGAAATGTTCTCTGGGTCTTCAAGCACAGGAGCATGGGGAGGACTATGGGTATATAGATAGGATTTAATGGGAGGGTAAGGTATTAGAAGGATCATTTAGCTATATTTTGAAATCATCAGTAATTAAGTGAAGAGTTATGTTGGAAGAATTAACAGAGAACGAAGAAGCAGGGCCTCCCTGGTGGCGCAATGGGTTAAGTGCAGCGCTGTGGAGCTGTCAGCAGTTGCAGTGTGAGTTTGATACCTGGCTGGGGAGATTCCCACATGGCATAGCAGACCTCTCCGGCCTCACCCGCTGCTCCCCTCAGCAGTGTATTTCAGTAGATCTGTCTGTTCTGCTCCCCACTCTGTCTCTGGTGAACCCTCTCACCACACCACACCTCTGGCCTGCACCCCAGCTTGTATGCATAAATAAAATAAATCTTTAAAAAAAAAAAAAGCAGGTAGTACACTCTTCAAAAAATGAAGTTAGGAAAGCTAAGGCTCAGAAGATAATGCAGCGTGAGGGAAAGGAGTGATACAGTTTAATTCATGCCATTCAGAGCTGGAGGTATTTAAGAAGGGGGAGGAGATTAACAAGCATGCTAAGTTAAACAGGTTATTTTTAAGTATCAATTTAAAGATTTTTTAAATTAATCTGCTTCATTTATTAAATCTAGTTTAGCCAACATTTATTGTTTTACAAAAAAAAAAAAACCACTTTTGAAGGATCCTCAACTTGTGACAATTTTACTGTATTTTTAGCTTCTTTCCTCTCTTCATTTTCACAACCATTGTTCTAAATGAAAGGTATTAATTTTTGATCTTCATTTAAGAAGATTCTTACTCCTTCCCAGAATCCTTTGGCAGATTCAAATCATTATATTCAAAATCCAATTAGTACCTAACTCTTTATCTGTCCTCATCCACAGATCTAGGACTCTCCCACATCAGTAAGTATCTATTCTTTCCAGCGATAATGCTATCAATAGAGTTATTTTCTTCTACTGCAAAGCCTATGCAGTTCTAGTCTCTTTCCTGCCTATATTTTCTTTTTACTGTACTCAAGATCCATTTCAACAATCAAATTTTCTCAAAATATACATGGCTGATTTAAGTCATTTAAAGTATTGGGTAAAGTCTTGCATATGTATTCTTGGTTGTGCTAGTGCTAGTAATTATGTATTATATATATAATTCTTTATAAAATATTACTTGAATAGCATAAATCTAATAGGTGTAAATGAACTCAAAGTCAGAGCCATTCTCCTCCCGGTGTCAGTGTCTGATCGTTTTACATCGATTATACACAGATCACACACGGTGTTTAAGTTGGGACCAGAAACATTTGTTCATCCTTTAAGACCTGCTAATACTATACTCTTTTAGAAGCCAGCTCCAGCTTATATTAATGAATACCTAAATTGACCATCAAAAGCTATGAAGATTGTTATTCTTCTTCTTTTGTATTTAGGAAATGTTTGGTTTGTTGTTTATCCATTTTTTTTTTAACCAAGCTAACAGTGATGACTACTTTTCAATATTCTATTTTATCCAGACTTCTTGTTATATGAGAAGTCATATATTCTACCTGATTAAAAAAATGCAGTTGCTCACCTCTAAATAAATCAGAAACTATTCTAAATTCACCCATTAATGCATAGAAGAGAGTAGTACCTTATAAAATACAACTACTTAGCATTTCATACTGCTTTTGCTTATACAGGTCCACATATATCCCAAGTACAAAATAAAAAAAAAGTGATCTATAACCTTAATTTTTTAGCCTGTGTCTAGACAGCAAGCAATATAAATGACTGGAAAATCTATCACCATGTGATAACTGATTAGACAAATCAATTAATGTACTGAATTACCTATCATGACAGTCATAATAATATCAAGACTATTTTTTAAATTATGGCTTAGGCACATTTTTTTTCTTTACATTGTGAGCTTTGAAATGCTTTCTATGCAATTAACATGTTAAATTTTATTAAAATACATTGTCTAATGGTATCTATCTAATGGCTAGAGGAATCATACTTTATGAAAAAATATAATTCTTTGGATTATATCAATAACCTTCTAATTGTTTGACTTTTTGTTAACATTTTTATTCTTGACCAAGTACAGTATTCTCTAGTTCTGCATAAAATTGACATGTAAGTTGATAATAATTATGTGAAATCAAGCCCAAAGAAGAAATTAACATTCTGATGAGAGGTAGTAAAGTTCACTAGAAAGATCAATCACCAGTAAGTCTCAAATGTAAATTTTTTCCTAAACACACCTTTAACGTGTTATGTGTCTTTTGTTATGTAATAATTTCTCTACAACTTGATGTTCTCATCAATACAAAGATTTCATATACTTTGTCTTTTTATATTTCCTACATTTCTAAATCACATGTGTCACATTAGAATAAGAAGTTATAGATTTAAATCGACAGATAGTGACCAAATAAATGTATTTTTATTATTTTATTATTTTAATCAGGAAGTCAATTTTAAAGTTCAACTTTTCCTGTGTTGCATATTATCTCCTTCCCTCTCTGTCTCTGCCTCTCTTCTTTTAGTTATCTCTTTTCTTCATAAAATGAGATTACATAAAATACATATCTCTGCAGCTTTATGTTTCTCTGGCTATTTATGAATATTTTAGTTTTAGTACATAAATAGCTACTTCACTCTTTGTGATATCTGCATTATGATTCATAATACAGATTTTCTGTTGCCTTTTACAGGAGCATTCACATGCATTTTCCTGAATCCACTGCAATTATAAGCAAAACTGTGATTCTTGTGTCTCTGTATTAGTACAGCACTAGTACTTTTATTAAATATTATCTTTAAAAAAGGTGCTGCTGTGGCAAGGTATACTCATGATTTTTTGATAGATGGAATTTAAAGTTTCAAAAAAGATAGTAGGAAATTCATACCCACATCCCCTGTCCAGGCACTGGCCAGAATTAAAGTCTGATGCTCTTTGGAGGGTGTGAGAGGGAAGAAGGGAATAGTAGTGACATGTTCCATTTTATACTTTTAAAAGGTGACTAATGGTATTGTGGAGCTAAATTGAAATTGACACAGACCTGAAGCCAAAAAGAACCACAAAGGTGTTGTTGAAGAGTCAGAGTAGGTTAAATAAAGGTCTGAATGATTATAAGGAACAGTCATAAGGACAACTGCTGAGACAGGAGTGCACTAAAGTTAATCCGTAGATGAGAAAAATGACTGCGTTTCCAAAGTGCACTGAAATGAATTCAGTGTGTTCAGCTTTCATCTTTTCATTCGTTCCTTGACAAATATTTGTTGAGCGCCCATAATGTGTCAGATATAATTCTAGACTCTGGGAGGACAGCAGTGAACAAAGTTGCTGCTCTGAAGCTTAGTTTCTAGAGAGAAGTGGACTGCAAAACAGCTATGGTAGTCATGGCAGAGGAAAAATAAATTACATAAGGAAAAGAGAAATTGTCTATTTTATAAGAGAGACTAAGCATTTTAAATGAGATAGTCAGGTGCAGTCTTTCACAGAGATTAGAGCATAACTCTAAAGAAAATAAAATTGCAAGATACATGTGTGTATATATGCATACATACATATATATACACATACACACGAAGCTACTACATTCTCACTAGTCATTACACAATGATAAAAAAAATTAGAACTAGAATTCTAATAATCTGAACATAAAATGATTAACACAGAAAAAATTGGTAAAATGCACAATGGAAATGTTGGGAAATTTAAAAGTAACAATTTCAGACCCTGTTACTTAAAGATGCACTCTGTTAAATTTTTTAGGATTTTGTCATAAGAAATGATCTTTAGACAAACTAATAAATGACCCTATTAGGACAGAGTTTATGAATCTGTCTACAAAAGCAAATGCTTTTAAAAAATTGCAGGCAGCTCGTTAAAATAATTATGGCCAATTTGCTGTGTATTGAAGAGTTCTTGGTGGCTTGTAGTGACTCTGTGTCCCTGCCCTTGTGGGAATGTCCTTTCCTTCCTCCTGGGTTATTTGGGCAGAGTTGCTTCTGTTCTAAATGCACATTGCATAACTGATTTCATAATGTTAGTCTGTTCCCTCTGTGGTCCTGCTTGTGTGGGTAATCGGGGTTTTATTTAAAGGGTGTAATGCAACAGATAACACATTCATTTTCACACTGTGAAACCTAAGCCTCCAGAGCATAGTCCAGAAATTATTTAGTCTTCCTTAGCCTAAGAATTAGCAATCCATTTTGAAATGCATTGCCCAATTAAGCGAGTGAAGAAACATGATTATTTTAACTAACACAACTATTTTCTCATCACCTGAAAAAATTAAATAAGACATTCTAGTTTCTTAACTTGGCAAACTGCCTGCCATCATTGTTGACAAAGGGATGTTTCCTTTATGTTTTTCTCTTTTCAAAGTGTATGTGTAATTCATAAATTTATTCATTTCACTGTTTAAACTTTATTTGGGGGTGAAAATTTTCCAAGATTTGGATTCTAATTACCTCCTAAAAAATCACAGCTGGCTAGATGTCACAAACAAACCATAGTAGAAAGAGAAGTGGACCTCTAAATATATTCAATAATAATTGTGGAAGGAACTTAGTTAGAAATTGAAATTTATAACTAACTCTACTTCAATTTCTGACTAAGACTTTCTAAATCATAGGCTCCTAAATATTAGCTTATCATGTAGAGATAATGTTTTAACTGTTTTATTTATATTTGTCTGAACACTCCTACATTTTGTTCTCTAAAAATAGATAAAAGTCTTTATACTGAGACTTTTTTGTTCTTAACAACTATTTGGAATTTATATTTTTTATTTATAGTTTTTCCTTAGACAAATCCTTTGGTAATATTTTCCTACTAGTTTAAACATCATTGTTTACACAATTTCAGTTTTCTCCCTTTTCAGCATTTTCAAGCACCTTTCACTCTCCACCTTCAAAAGGCTCCAGGCAATAATAGCACCCATGATTTGTATTAAAGATATTTAGTAGGATAAAGAATGATACACTGACATGTAAATCATCTTCACATCACTCCACTGTAGAAATAATACTGTATCTCCCTTTATCTTAAAGATGTCTTTAATAGAAAATAACTTTCTCAAAAAATCTCCCTTTTATGCATTCAGTCAAAATTCACATTGAAAATACCCCAAATCCGACTGCAATATTTATTCATAAATATTCATAAAGAGGAATGTGTTTGAATATGATGCTCTTATTCTTGATAGAGTGAGTGTAGAGTCACATTCACAGTCATTTTTCATAATGTTGCTTGCCTCAAGTGACAAAAGTTGTAGATTTTAAAGACAGCAGAAAGTAATAATAAATTCAATAGAGATTTTTATATTAAAAAATGTGTGATGTCCAAAGGCAAAAGGCAGAAAACTTTAATTAAAATACTTGTCTTTTGAAAGAAGGGAAAATGATAATCTACATTTTTAAAGAGGAAAATAACGAAGAAATATCTTGTATTAAATATTACAACTGTCAGAGAAATACTGACCTATAACACTGTCAACAGTGAGATCGTTACTGACTTTAAAAGCCCCTAATCTGTAGTATCTTGATGTGCTGAACATGAATATAACCCTGAAAATTTTTTATTAGCTCTTGTTTTGAAGATATTTCATATAACTCATTTTATATGTTTCACCGTGTAAATTTATCCAGTAGGACTGCAGCAACATGCTAAATCAGCCTAGAATGATGGAATATTGCATTGCATTGCATAATACCATCATGCACACATTATCTAGAGTCGATTGCATCATTTTCTGATGCAGTGCAATACTACTGCCAGGCAGCTGCTGAAGTAAGCTGACGTCAGCAGTGCACTAGATAAAGCCCCGTTGGAAAGGTTGAACATTGAAAATATTTCAGACTTTGTGTGAAACAGTTGAAGCTACTGTTCCATAGAACTGTTATTATTTTATCCATTTAGGCACAATACAGAACAGTAATGCCTTGAAAATGCGTTAATAGCATGGACAATTTCTGCCCTATTTGTGGGGAAGTGACATTTGCCAACCAGAAGAAAAGTACCACTTCTCAAATGAAGAAGGCTTATCATCTTTACTTCAATGCAAGGTTGGTGACCAAGACAACCCTTGGGCCCCGCATATATGCTGTGCTCCATGTACAACACAGCTTTCACTGTGGTTAAATGGCAAAAGACCATCAATGCCATTTGCAGTCCCCATGGTGTGGAGAGAGCCAAGCAACCACAGAAACGACTGTTCCTTCTGCTTGGTTCCTCCTCTTTCTGGAGGAATAACGAAGTAAAAGAAGTTGAGAATAGTCTACTCAAACATTCTGTCTGCAGTGAGCCCAGTTCCACATGGTGAGGGACTTCCTATTCCAGAACCTCCAGCAGAATATTCTCTTGATTCATCTGATGAGGACAGGATGAGCTGACCTGTTCTTCTCCTGGTCCATCAGCATGCAGTGATCCAGATTTTCACTGTGGTGCATCACCAACCCCACACAGACTAACACAGGAAGAACTAAATGACCTAGTTTGTGATTTGGATTTATCCAAGAACAAGACAGAATTGCTAGGATCAAGACTCCAGCAATGGAATCTTCTAGAAGAAGATGTCCCAATTACTTTATATTGAAAGTGTCACCAGCAGTTGGAGCCTTTCTTCAGAAAGGAAAGTAGTCTGGTATTCTGTTCTGATGTTGAGGGGGCCTCATGAATGCCTTAGAAATCACTCATGTCCCACAAGAATGGAGACTATTTCTAGACTCTTTGAAACTGAGTCTTAAGGCTGTGCTTTTGCACAATGGGAACCATCTTCCATCTATTCTATTCCTGAACAGCTGTACAAGAGACAAGCAAAGAAATCTAAGAAGTAGTCTATGACTTGATTTTTTTTACAGGTATTAACTGTAGGCCTGTTACTATTGGCATGCATTTTGTGATGTAAACATCAATTTATTGCAGATTACCAAAAACGCTAGAGCCAAATTTAGAATTTGACTGTCATATTCATGTTGAGCACGTACAAATTGATAGGAAATGACTAATTTTACTTCAGTAACCTGACTTCTGTAAAGATTTGTTGACCAGTGTAATAAAGAAAAGTAGTCAATAAATAGTTTTTAAATTGTATTGCTGTGATAGGTTCAAAATAACTATATAACAATTGTTCATCAATATTGCTGACTTAAGGGTGATACAGGTGAGGAAAGACATCTCACTAATCACCTGGGCACAATCAATTTTATCATGGATGACAGGAGCTGAGATCACATCTAGTCCAATATCTATTTTATATCAAGTAACTTTCTGGGTTCAGGAAAAAGATCCTAAAACAGATTCACTTTTGTATCTTAGACAAGACATTTAACATCTCCAAGTCACAGAATTATAATTTAAGAACATTAATGAGGTGCTACTTATGTCTTAATTTGCTACTTGTGTGCCACCAGTCCATAGTACAAAAATTTATAAGGAAAAGGGGTTTTGAATAACAATTTGGAGATAAAATACTTAATAATGAAGACCATAATTAAAATTTACTAAAGATTTATATGAAATGAAACTGCTATTTAGATCCAAACGTATACAAAGTTTATACCCATGAGAGTTTTGGTTGAGCCACCAGTTACCCCTCACAGAGAGTAGTGGTTTGTCTCCTCATGTCATTAGGTCTGTGTCTCTGTCTTTTATCATTTAGAATTGAGGTAAATAGGCATGAAGAGCATGTCCAGGCTGTGGGGCCAAACCAACTTAGGTTGAGTGGTGGTCGTGTTACCTGCTGGTTTTGTGTTCTTGATTAAGAGCCATATCTTACAACTCTCAATTGTGCAAATTGTAAAATAAAGATAATAGTACTTAACCTGCTAAGATTTTTTGAGAGACAGAAGATGATAATAGATATTAAAAGCTTAGGAATCAGTCATCATTCCATGACAGAATAGTCAGAGTCAAATCATCCTTTTAATAATAATTACTATTAAATTCATTTCTTACTATATTATAGGAATCTCTCTCTCTCTCTCTCTCTCTCTCTCTCTCTCTCTCTCTCTCTCTCTCTCACACACACACACACACACACACACACACACACACACACTGCCACACTGCCACACTGCAATGTTCCTAAATACAATGCAGAGGTATATGTTTTAATATCTAAATGTCAACTATGGCTAAAGACTGAATTGTGCCCCATTCCTAATTCATTTATTGAAGCCTAAACCTTCAATGTGTCTATATTTGGAAATAGAGTTTTGGGGAAATAATTGAAGATAAATGAGGTCATAATGATGGGGTCCTAGTCTGATAGGTTTGGTGGGTCATCTACAAGCCAGGAAGGGGATCCTCAGAAACTTGCCATGCAGCACCTTGACCTTGTACTGCTAGCCCCTAGAACTGTGGGAAAATAAATTTCTGTACTTTAAGTCATCAAGTCTCAAGTATTTTGTTAGAGTACCAAGATGACCATGTTACTATCCTAGAAAACATGAGTAGTCATATGCTTGCAACTGGAACCATCAACAGTGAAGTTGAGTGTATTTGACTCCAGTACCACAGGGACTCTGTGCTGTAATTTCCTGCCCTGAAAGTCAACAGCATTGTAGTGTCAAGAGCTAGCCCCCCAATTTGTATGATATATCTAAGGGGTGGTAACACCCCTTGAAAACCTGTTCTGAATGACATGACGTTTGGAGCTGTGTGGACTTGAGTCTAAGTGTCTTCTCTGTCACCTTGGGACTCTATTACCTAGGGCATGTTACAAAACTCTGAAATTTAGTTTCTTGATCTTCAAAAGGTTGGGTGGAAGAGATGATATGTGCTTGATCATATACTAAGGAAATTAGATAAAATATGCTTGCAAAGTGTTTAACAGTATAACTGAAGCTAACAGTTATTTCTAAATATTTATTAGATCTGTTAAAATTATTATTATTGCAGTAATGTTGTTTTACATCACTGTTTGCATTTTGGGGAGTATAGTATACCCGTTAAAATGTTATGACCATAGTGCACCCTCCACCAAAGCACCCATATTCCACCACAGTCTCTGTGCTCCTGTCCCACTTTGTTCTCCCCTCTCAGTGCCTCTCCCCCTTGGATTCCACCATTCTACGGTCTGCTTTAAAGGGTTAGACTTTAAGTGTGGTTTTATCTGAATCTTTTTTCATTTCTTTATAGTCTACATATGTGAGTGCAGCTGATATTTGTCTTTCTCCGTCTGACTTATTTTGCTTAGCATAATTTCTTCCAGTTCCATCCACATCTCCACAAATGTCAGGTCTTCATACAAGAGGTAAATGTTACTTTCTTTGTTTTCCCTAGTTATTCTGTAGACGAAAACCTGCTGCAGCTAACTTCAACCTTGCTCCTAAAAGTTCTTAAGATTTATATCTCTGCGTTATTATTATACTTGTTCTAGTTTCTAATTTCTTGCTATTATTTCCCCCTGCTCTCACGCTTTCCTGTATCTTTTCTCATCCCACAATCTGACTCTCTTTCCCTCACTCACTCTGTTGATTCTACTGCTCTTCTACATGTGATTTTTTTCTAAGCTCTCCTCATGACTGAAGGGACAACTTAAAATTACCTCAAGAATTTCTATAGGTTGTTTGAGAATCCATCAAGAATTTCATAGAACAAAGCAAGCAGAAATAAAAAAAAATTAAGATTCATGTAACAATGAGTGAAAGAGAATATTAGAAAATATAATCAAAATTGTTTAGAGTCTCTATCCAGAAGAAAAAAGGGGGGAGGAGAATTCAAGGCATATTGATTTGGAAAGAAATATATGAAGCCATCTTTCTTTGGAAATGCTAGGATCTTTAAATTGTAATCTACCAAAAAAATTAATAAATAAATTCAACAAGTTTTCAAAATACAAGATCATAATACAAAACTCCACTGTATTTCTATGCACTAGTAATTACTAACCTGGAAATTAAATTTAGGAAACAATTGCATTTATAATAGCATTGAAAAACATACTCCTGTGGTTAAATTTACTAAAGTATAAGATTTATACCCTGAAAACTATAAAATATTATAAAAAATTAAAGCAGACCTAAATAAATTAAAAGAAATTTCATGAACTACACTGTAAAACTTAGTGTTGTTAGACAATAATTATCTCCAATTTAAGTTACAGATTAAGCACAATTCTGGTCAAAATCCAGCTGCCTCATGTAGAAAGTGACAAGCTGATCCAAAGATTTATACAGAAATACAAAGGACCAAAGTCTCCAAGACAGTCTTGAAAAGGAAGAAAAATATCTGAAGTGTTATAATTCCTAATTTTAAATTTTACTATAAAGTTACAACCATCAAGACAGAGTAATAGTAGAATAAGGCTAGACATATAGATCAATGTAATAGAATTGAGAGACCAAAAATAAACTCATATTGATAGTAAGTTGATTGCCCATAAGGGTGCTAAAAAATTAAGGTGGAAAGATTAAGGTCTTTTCAACAAATGACCCTGGGTATCTACCTGGATAGAACGAAGTTAGATCTCTATCACATTCCATATCCAAAAGGTAACTTAAAGTGGATCATAGATTTAAGTAAAAAATCTTAAAACTTTTAGAATAAAACACAGGCATAAATCTTCATTAGATCCTTAGATTAAGCAGAGGTTTTTCTTTAGATACAACACCAAAAACACAAATGCAGATAAAGAAAAAGGGAAATCAGATTTCATCAAATCAAAGTGCGGACATCAAGAAACACCATCAATAAGTGAAAGGGCAAGTTCAAAAATGAGGATTGTAACTACCTGAGAAAGTTCTAGTATCCAGATTATTCTGGATCCTTGAACACCGCAACATTAGAATTACAGTATGAGGGTGATCACTGATTGGGGGTGGCCAAAGAAAGAATCACCAAACAATAGTGCTTGGATTATGCCTCAGCAAATGGAGAAAAGAACAAATATAAAGGGAAAGGAGCAAATTTGAAACAACATAATATGTATTACTCATTGACTATTTGGTCAATTGTGTGTGTGTGTGTGTCTATTTGCACCTATATTTCTAACTGATTTTCTCATGAAGATATGGAGGTAGCACTCCATGGCATTGTATACCTCATATTGTTTGATTCATCATAGGTGCTTACCATAGTCAGCCATTTATATAAGAACGAGAGACTATTTTTCTGTAGCAAGCATTATTCATGTACATAGGAGCTCTTTGAAGTAAATGGTTTTGTTCAAATTATATCCTATAAAATATATTGCCTACACTTTATATTTTCTGGCTTTGTTGTTTCTTTTAAACAATGACAATTGCATTTTCTGAAACAAAAGCAGGACATATGGTCTGACAGATAAAAGAGAAGAGGATACTTTAAATTGGAGAAAACTATGGATATAAACCGAAATGTTGAATGCATAAAAAATCGAAATTAAAGAAACTTGGGTGTCCAGAGACATGACTTCTGAATTTGCTGTTACCCTTATTATCTATTTTATTTTGGGGTAGATTCCTTAATCTTCCAATGTCTCATTTACAAAGAAGAGGAAATAATAGGTTTAATATCATAGGGCTGTGGTAGAAATTCAAATCTTACCTACGTGCTTCACACTGGTCTGTGTAAAAAGAAAATCCTAAATCATTTTTAGATGTCACCATTACTGTGAGGTTCAAAAATAAAATAATCCTTTAAAAGGATAAGTTATGACAAAAGTGAGTTTTAGGTGTGAATAACAGAAAATGGTAATTTAAACTGGCCTTTGATGGAGTACATTGGTCATGTTTGGAAGTATCTTATTGAAAGGACTGTGCCTCTTACTCGAAAATGAAATGTCAAAGAAATAGCTGTCCCTATGTGTGGGAATACAGAAATCTTCCCTTGCAGTGCATTATGTCCAGTGCTAAAATACAAGTTGATGTACCATTTCCCCATTAAATTTTTGGTTTTTGACAGATAAATCTGCTAACCAAATATAGAGAAGGATACTAACCCCTAAAGATTACAAATAAGAAGGCAGGAATTACAACCAGGATACAACCTGACCAGGAAGAAGCAGAAGTATTTAGAAGAGGTTCTCAGTGCCCCCTAGTGTTAAATCTCCTCTGGCTTTTAAAAAAATGATGTGTTTTTACGAAGGGATTCCAACGTGAAAGCAACTAAGCTTTGTTCAAATGATCTTTCTTAGTCTGCTCCAAAATGCACATACATATAATTCCTCAAAGACAAAAATGTCTGACATTAAAGATGCACAATTTGGTTATTTCATCAAAAGGAAGCCAAAGTACAAATGAGAGGTGACATATCCATCAGAGGGAAACTAATTCTATATTTAAAAATGCTCATGACTTGAAGCAATCAGATAATTAAAATGTGTATCTGAGTAAAGTATTTAAGTCTAAAAATCCTAACTAATACAATACAATGATTGTTAAATCTAGTTAAACTCCTTACCTGGCTCCTGTAGTGGAAAGCTGACTTGCTTAGTACAGAGATTTGGACATTTCTATTTTAACATATATAGCCTAGGATAAGTCTCACTAAAATGTGCTGATTGACTTCGCAGGACTTGGGACTTTCGTTCCGCAAGGGTAGGACATTTTAAAAGATTTTAAACATTTTAAAGATTGTAGATAACCACTGAAATATTTTTTTTAATAGTTATCAATAGTAAAAATGGAGTCCTGAAGTTCTAGAAGTTGGAAATTACTTCTATAGTTTAATAAAAATTATTTGGTATTCTTGTTGATTAAATTTCATCTTAAAAACCTATTATAAAAGCTGCAGATGAAAATTTCAACTAGTTCAGCATGTTTATAAGTAGCTTAAATAGAACAGAAATAGGTCATCTTAACATATATTTAATTGACTTGATTTCAGTCTGATTAATGTATCTGTCGATGCAGTTATATTAGAATACATTTTCATTGTGTGAAAAAAAAACTATCTGATATGTAAAGTTTGATCTTAACAAAGCTAAAGTTTGAATTATGATGCTTTATCTCTATTTTGTTTTTTTTCTTTTCAAAAATTGCATGAAAACTGCAATACTGCTGGTTTTTAAAATCTATTTTTGAGTCCTAATGTTACTCTGATAAGAATCATTCTCAAGTTTTCCTAGTTTTAAATTTCACCTTTAAAAATTAAAGAAGGGGAGGGTGAGGTATCATTCAGAGTGTTTACAGCCACAATTATTCATCAGACACTCGAGCCATAGTATACTTCCCCGTAATTTCCCAGCAGTCATTAATAGTCAACTGCACTTAGTTCGCGTGCTGACTTTGCCCTCACATTCATTCTTATGAGGCATCTGATATCTTTTTAATCTAGTCCTTCTATATCCCTTAATTCAAATGCGGAAGAGCTTAAGGTCATGATTATATTTGATGAGGTTCTCCCAAGTGATATGATCAATTAGTAAAGAGTGACAGTTTTTTCCAAGAACAGACACTGAAGTAATTGGTATTGCTGAAAACACCGTTGGTAAGAATGTTGACATGTATACTATAAAAAAGTTATCAAAAGCTGGTGCTTAGTATAAGTCCAATTAAATTAAATTGACATAAAATATAAAACTTATAGTTTTCCACAGAATAGAAAGGAGTCTAGATTTTAAATACAGGTATAAAATCCCAGAATTTTTTGTTATTTGTTTTTCTCCCAATGCCTTTCTTGAAGAGCACAATGGATCAAATAAATTAAATCAGCAGTCTTCACTCCCACAGCAAACAAGACATTTACACAATTTAGGGCAGAAAGTAACTATTCAAACCATTGAACTCCTCACACAGTCACCTAAACACTTCATGCTTATAAAAGTTCAGAGCAGTAAGAAAATAGAAAGATTTTAAATATAAGAATACCCCCCCAAAAGATATTTCTGGTTTAAGAATTGGAGACTCTCTCAACATTGTCAACTAGTACTGAATAAACACGTGAGAATATCTTTGAAGTTTGTTGGAAAAAAAAAAGAACATATAGTCTCTGCCAATTACAGTAATAACCGAAGTCACCACCAACCATGTTGTGAATGGAAAACATGTGAGGACCTGATGTACAGAGGCTTATACTCAGCAGTTAGTTCAAGTACTTGGTGATAAGCCCCCGACGAGGCTCAGCTCAGTCTCTCATTAAGTAAAATCTTTGACTTGAAATCTCTGACTCCATTGTCAACTCATATATTACCCAGTCAGAGTCCTTTGGATTCTGATTCTTCTACTTTTCTGGACCCTTGGTAGCTGATTCCTATAGCTTGTCTGTCTTGACTCAATGATTGATCTTGACAACTCAGATTAACTTCAGTTCTGAAGTGACTCCTCCGAATTAATAGTAACAAGGCAGATCTAAAGACTCAAACCAAAGGATGCATATATTAGCTACTAACTCTTTCCAATGTTCATGTGTCATGTAGAAGTCACAACAAAAATGATAGAAAACTACATAAAATCAGGTTGGAGACTGAGAAGATTATGAGGGTTCTAAGTCAAGCACCAAAACCCAAAACATTTAGGAGGCACAGCTTTCTTAACTATGACGAACTTTGTGGTTCTGCAAGAGATCTTTGTGTTGTGTGTATTAGGTGAACATATATATCATGAAAGTTTTGCTTAATGCTTTGTACAATGCAAGGAAAATAAGGAGACTTTGATAAATGAATAATTAACAATGGAGGGAAAAGAGAGGGAAGCAGGAAGGAAATAATGAAGAATAAATAGGAAGGATAAAATGATGTGTTGGGAACTGACCGAAACCAAACTAAATAATCAGCAAAAGCTCTTTTGATTAGTAGGGTGCTCCTCCCTGCATATAACCCTCATTTGCAGACCCCACAAGAACATGAGATGATGCCAGCAAGGTTAGACCAACCACTGTGAGATCACAAATACTTTCTAGCAAACAAAATAAAGTAGAACTCCAGTAAATCAAACCTGCTTCAAGAAGGTATGGATAAGTCTACTTTATCCTCTGATAAGCCCCTTACCTCAGATGTTCACTCTCAGGTAGGTGCAAAAAATATTCTCTTGTAAGCCTCTTTTTACCTGAGTCAGGCAAGAGTCAGCCATGAACTCTGGATTTGTGTGATGTGGAATCCTTGCTTATACAAGGATGGCGTCTGCACAATTTTACTAGCCAACCATATGTCTTAAGCACCCCTCATTTCATCAAATATATATTTTTCTAAACTAGCAAAGCCTAATTATTTAGTCATTGATTGTCTCAGTTCTCTGGATGTTTCTAAAATGTGGAATCTTGATTAGGGTATTCAAATAGTTAATCACTTTCCTTAAAGGAAAAACTGATAGTCTGCTCTACACTATAACAGACACTTTTGCTTAATGTTTATAAAGTAAAATATTTCAAAGTAAAACAGGAAGGAGGGAGGGAAGGAGGGAGGGAAGAAAGGGGGAAAGGAAGGAGGAAGGGAAAAAACATTCTAACTGCTCCTCAGAGGCATTCCCTATCCGATCCATACTTGACTAGTTGGCTCAAATTTTTTGTCATAACTTTGGACAGTATTTCTGCTAGTAATTCTGTCTTACTACCTGCTACCCCAAACAATATACTAATTTTAGTCACACAGTAAAATTTTTATTGATTTTTACATAAAATGTCAGATACTTTAGAATTTCAGATACTTCTTTCCACTCCCCAGAAAATTTTGCTTACCCATTTTTCAGAGAGCATACACGCATCTGAGTGTGTGTGTGTGTTTAGTATAGCTATATATTTGTACTGTGGTATATTTTGAGGTTTTTAGCTTTTGGGAATTCCTAGACCCTAATAAAGGGTCTATAATGTAATTTTTATCAGTGTTTGATTAAATAATTTTGCATTGAAAATGTATTATATACTATAATCCATTACAATATCAATTTCAAATATTACTTTCCTTTTTAGTATAAAATAAATTGTTAGGTAAGAAGGAAATGACAAATAAGTAGAAGAAAAAATTATGATCCAAATGGACACAGCAGTTTGAGAAGCATTTCAAAGTGATAAAATAAAGCCAACAGTTGAAAATGACAATTAGCAAGAACAAATTGCTGCTTGAAATCCAAGTCAAAAAACTCTCTCCAAAATGTCTGTTTCATTAAGTGGCAAGTTAATTTGCTGGGACACTTTCCATCTTTTAAAATTTAAACATAATAACTTAATTCAAATTTTGCAAAAGTACTTATTTCTGTCCTCAGTCTTAGATATTTTGATCATTAAGGTCTTTTCAAGTTCAAGATTCAAGCCTATATGAATTCTATAAAAATGATATACAGAGTTTTCCTGGTAGTTGACAACTGTGAAGTAATTTTTTTCTTAATATTATATATGATAGAGCATTTAACAGGGTCAAAAAACATGTTTTAGAACACTTCCTGACACTTATTCCCAAAGAAATATTATGATCCTCTGGGTTTACGGAGAACCAAAAATCATATACTTTTCACCAAAGCAAAATTGATAGGTGTCTCTGCAGGTATAATGCCAGATTGCCATACTGCTAATCTGGATAGAATATTGGAATGTTTAATATTAGCAGGTTATAAATCACAGACAATTTGAAAGGACTTTTTCTCATCATTCTGTTGTAGTGGTTCTCATTCCCCAGTGTACAAAAAGTAAAAGCTTCTTGGAGCTTTAAAAAAGCAGAGATGCCCAGTTTTCACCTCCATTGAGACTCATTTGAAATGTCTGGATAAGGGCCAGTTACTAGTATTTTATAAAGCATGTATCTTTTTTCTAAAATGTTGCCAAAAATCTAGCAGACTACTATCCCTAAAATTTATACCAGAGTTGAAATATACTTGGACTATATTTGTCTTTAATAGACACTTAATAGTCTTTAGGAGATTTCCTCATTTATACCTTGTGTTTTCAGTGTAGTAGCAGAGAGAAAAGTGTCATATTTCTAAAAAAGAATATTTAGGAATTTGCTACTTGTAGACTAGGTGGCTGTTTATCCATTTACTGAAAGACATCACTCTATTGAAAGGAATTAATATAGTGAAATACTTGAATATGGATTTTCTTTTAATCCTAAAGAACTTGAAGTTTTGACTCTTACAATCTGATATTAGCCAACTACCAACTAGTTCATATTTTCAATGGAAGAAAGAGATGATCAATGACCATATTTAGAACTAATGGCATGGCAGGAAGAAAATATATTGAACAAACAAGAGAACAGTATATACATAAAAATCTTTGTTAACAAATTGAATCTGAGAATTGAATAGTCACTTAGGGTACTTCAGGAGAAAGTAATTTTTATCAAATACACAGGAAAAAAAGCACAACCTTCAATTAGAAGTGACCAGAATCCTTAATAGTAGTATTATTATAATGCTTAGATTTTTAGAACAAAGAAATTAACCAAGAGTTAGTGCAAATATTCCATAGAGGTTCTCTAGCTATAGTACTTTGGGTTTACTTTAGACAAAATGGGAAAAAAGTAAGTTTGTCCTCGTGGCATTTGCCCCACTTTGAGACCTCCATGCTGTCCCTTGGCTGACAAATAATCTTCATTGTAAGTCTGAAATCTGACCTTGACACATATAAAGTATTCCAGTCTTGTGTTCTGCTACATGTATCATTGTTCTCTTTCTTTAGTAGTGTCCAAGAAATATATGCACAGGTGTCTGTGGCCAATAAAAAACCCATAGATTTTTATTTTAACAAGAAACTCTGAAGATGAACAGGCTCAGAGTTCAAATAATTGAAATTTTTATTCATTTGAGAATGGGATGGAAGTGAGGAGGGAAACCTATTGTCACTCCAGTTATTTTACTTAGATGGCCACTTGTCAAATCCTACCATAGTTCTCTGGATATTAATAAATGCTGAAAAATGAAAGGGATCCTTTATAAATTTAGTTAATGCAAATGTCAAATATGGAAAGAGAAGAGTTAAATAAAATATACTATAGACTAGACTGACAGCAGGGCTCTGCCCACATTTATGCTCTGAATTGTCTTGTAAAGGAGATTTGCCCAAGTCCTCCAGTCATTTGTTAGATTTAAAACAATGCAACTAGCTTTGAGCAGTTTGATTTTGAATGTGGCTTATTTGTCAGAGCAACCTCACATTTAAACATGAAATGGGAGAAAACTTCTCTGCTCACCATTAGCCATTAAGAAATTGTGTCTGATGCATAGTGGTTTGTTTTTTTTTTTTTTTTGTATACAATTTAAAACAGATTCCTTTCTCTTTTATATTGAATAAGTTTTCCTTAACTAGGCTGGAAACCTCTCTATTAGATTTATTCAGGGCAATTTGTGATTGCAATCTTTGTTGGAAATCAATCATACTAAAAATTAATCAACAAATTGATCAAATTAATTGCAAGCACAAACAGTTACAAGCAAAAAATATGCATCAATTCTATACTTGCTCAATCTTAGATTCTAACAATCAATATTTCTCCCTCAAGATACTTTAATTATATAAATGTAAGCGGCTAGACAAATTTATATGAATTGCTTTCTTTATAGTGCAGTTCTCTACTTAGCTAATAAAATTTAGAGTTAAAGTTTTCTATAACTCTAATATAACACTAAAGGTTCACTAAAATAACGTTTTATTTCTATTATATTCTTTAAAAATTAAAATGTTTGAAAAATTAATATAATGTGCAGTTTTATAAGATTGATCTATAATATCTGATGTGTTGGTTTGAAATCTACCAAAATGAAAATTAGAATTACACTGAAAATGGAAATGACCGTGATAATATTGGTCTGGTGATTTTAAGAGTTTATGTGATACACATAAAAAAATAAAAAGTGTTAAAGGAGTTGAAGGCAATTTAGTTAGATTAGGCATTTTTTGTCCATTTATGTTCATTGAGGTAAAGTTGGTTTACATTGTTGTATCTGTCTTGGGGTTATAAACTCAAATCTCTACAAGTGCTTGTTTTCACACCCTCCACCTTGTTTCGCATGCCCTCCACCATTGCCCCAATAATCCTCCACTGTGTTCCACTGGAGCCCCTCCGTCCCCCACTCCCACCCTGCGACCCTCCTGGTTGCCTCAGTTTTGCAGTCAGATGTTAAAAGGTTTTCTGTTGGCTTGACTTTATCTGACCCTTTGTTTTTGTTTCTATATATTCCACATATAAATGAGCCCAGCTGATATTTGTCTTTCTCCTACAGATTTAGTTTGTTTAGCATTATCCTCTCCAGTTCCATCCATGTTGTCACAAGTCGCAAGAGTTCACAATTTGTTTATAGCTGTGTGTATATATGCCGCATCTTATGAATCCTCATCCGCCGTTGGTCACTTATGTTGCTTCTATAACTCCACTATTTTATAGTGCTGCAATGAACACAGGGGTGCATATATTCCTTTGAGGTCATGATTTTGCATTCTTGGTGTTGATACCTAGGAGCAGAATTGCCAGATCATGTGGTAGGTCTATTTTCAGTATTTTGAGAAACCTCCATATTGTTTTACGTGGGGGCTGGACCAGTCTACATTCCTCCCAACAATGTAAAAGGATTCCTTTTTCTCCACATTCTCACCAAAACTTGTTGTTTCTGGACTTTCTGATATGGGTTATTCTCACAGGTGTGAGATAGTAGCTCATTGTGGTTTTGATTTGATAATAAGTGATGATGAACATTTTTTTCGTCTGCCTATTGGCTATCTCTATGTCTTCTTTAGATAAGTGCCTATATAGCGCTTCTGTATATTTTTTGATGGTTTTCTTTTTCTTGAGTTGCATGAGTTCTTTATATACTTTGGATCCCCACCCTTTGTCAGATGTATTATGTGCAAATATTTTCTCCCATTTAGTAGGATGTCTCTTTGTTTCATGAACCATTTCTTTCACTGTGCGGAAACATTTTAGTTTGCTGTAATACCATTTCTTCATATTCTCTTGCTATCGGAGATGAATCTCCAAAGACATTTCTGAGCTAATGTCATGGAGTGTTTCCCTTATGTATTTTCAATATATTTCATAGTTTCAGGTCTTAGATCCAAGGCCCTAATCCATTTTGAGTGAATTTTCATGTCAGGTGTGAGATGGGGATCTATTTTCATTCCTGTGCATGTCACTGTCCAGATTTCTAACACCATTTATTGAAGACACTTTACTTTCTCTAATGTATACTAAACTTAGACACTTTCATGAAAAAATAGTAATGCTTTTGCATATGGTTTCTAGCTAGGCTGTTTTTGATGTTTATTTTTACCTCAACCTGCCACTATTTTTCACTTCTCAATACCTATCATTCTTCTCTCCCCTAGTTTTTCAGCCTCCATGGCCTGTTAATTGTTCCCTGTATACACACCTGCATCAAACTTCCATCCCAGGGATTTCCCTCTGCCTGGACCATTCCTCCACCAGCATGAATATGCTTGCTGTGGCATCTTCCTTCATTATGTATATTTATTTAGGCTTCTGCTCCACCTCTTGTTATTCACTTTTGATGTTTTATTTTTTTCATAGCATGCTTAATGACCTGGCATTTTAAGATTTTTAAAAAATGTGTTTGTTTATTGGCTATTAAGCCTCACTGTTAATACCCCAGATAAATGGTTGTTTGCTCCTCTTCTCTGTATCTTCAGACCTAGAAGAGTGACTGAAACATGGTAATATTTTCAAAAATATTCGTGAATTAATATATGAATCAATATATGAATGAATCAACATTTAAGGTTCAACCCAGCCAACTAAAATCATTTTTCTTATTTATGTCCTGACATTGTATACTTTCTTTTTCCAAATTGAAGTAAATATTAGACTGAAGGAGAATCAACTCTTTATCTAGAAGGATATTGGAACAATAAACAATTGGTGGAAAACTTAGGTGTTCAGCCAACACTGCTAAAATTTATGAATAAATCTTTCAGTGTGTGATCAGAAGTTCCATTATCTATGCTGCAATGTGTATAGGAAAGGTGTCACTTTAGCACATCAGATAACAGGTTATGAACATAAAAAAGACAAAGGATAAAACATAAAAGTGAGGAAACATAGGAGCCTAAAAAATGAAGTAAACTTATAGAAAGAATGGGAAATTGCATTTGCTAATTGATTGCACCTGTGTTCAAATTCTACCTGCTTTAGATTGGATTCCCCAGAAAAAGATCCTGGAGGGGGTTTCACTTTTCAGTGTCCCAGAGAAACAGACCCCTGAAGGGGTAAAAGAGACAGAAAGAGAAGAGGAAAAAGACATAGTAGCACCATTTTTACCAGCAAAGTCCCCCTCTCCCCCTGTTAACCCAGATCCCATGGGCTAATCCAGGAGAGTTGTGCCTTCATAACACTGTACTCATGTAACATTGGCTATGAACCACCCCAAGGATGGTATGTACCTAGCTCAGAGTCAGGGCAGAGCAGCTGGACTGGGGAGCCAGGAGCCACCAGACGGGCAGAAGCTGAATGATGGGTATCAAGGACAAATAAGGGAGATACAAGGACCCAGATCTGACAGCAGTGCTACCTGATTTTTGACTTTGAGTAAGTCCTGGCATGTTGCCAACATGGTAATTATATATTCCTATGTTTTAGGATGTAGAAGAAGTAGAAAAGATGATAATAATAAGTGAGTTTTAATTGTTATTTTCACAGCAGTAATTTTTAAAAGTTGCTGTTTTACTTGCACTCGCTGTTCCTTAAAACTATGCTTAGTCTCTAGAAAAGGATGAAAAATATCCCACATCTTGAGACATGAAAGCTACAAAATACTTCACAGATTAAAAAAAGAGCAGCATTCTCAAAACTACTCCCTGACACAATAAGCAGGTGGGTTCTCAGATATCAGGGTGGCATTTTAACTTTCATGTGCTACAAAAATCATCTCAGAAACACCATGTACCTTACAATGTCACTGGTTTCCCTTTCTACAAAGAGCAAGCAAGATTTAAATACTCTAATTAGATTAAAATTGTCATAACTTATATTCCATTTCCCAAACAAATGTCCATTAGCTGGTACAGCCTAGTTTTGCTATGGATTATTTGTTTCCAAAATTCCCTTAGTTTAACTAAGTCAAGGAGTTTCTTCCTTTTTGAGACAGAATAAATAGATGCCAGTGGTATGATATATACATAGAACACACACACACTATTTGAAAAAAAAAAAAACATTCAGTCAAGTATACCCTTTAAATGAAGTCCTTGGTTTAACATTTAATTATCATTCTTCAGGAACTGCTGTGTTAGAAGGAGAACAGTGAAAATAAAATAAATGTCTTACCAATACCAAATGATGTTCTTTTACTATAAAATCAGTCTTCCACCCAGCACAGATTTAATTATTAATGAGTTCTTGATTATTTGCAAGCAGGCTTTTCTTAGCAAAGCAGAATTTATATTTCCCCATTAAAACTTCTGTGAAACAAATGATGAACTTAGCAACTCCCATTTTAATGTGAGCAGTATGTATCGATACATGTTAGATGACCTTAGAAGAAATTTTTCCTGGGTCCCAGATGTGAACCAATGATTAAAATTGAAGGAGCAAGGTAGAGAACACCCAGGCAGCAGTTGCGTGGGTCGTGGCATTCGCTCTCTTTGCGCCGTGGTTTCAGGGATTATTTCTGCCCTATTAGGAGATGAGAAGAGAAGGGAAGGTTGAAGCCCAATTCCTGCTCTATGCATATAAAGTGATGCAAGTTGGCAGTTTAGCTTAGACACATGACTTATGTGGGCACACTGAGTAACCATCTTGAAGGTCTATGACTAGGAGAGACTCTTTTTTTCCAAGATAAAAATGGTAGGGAGAGAAATAAAAAGGATAGACGGATCTATTTTTTTTTTATATTTTTATTGTTTATATCTTTTACATTTTGTATTCCCCTTGGGTAACCCACCACCAATTCACCTGTGACCCATCTCCGTGGTCCCTTGTGTCCTTTTCTACTTCATTTTGTGCCCTTATCCTCCCCTCCCCTCCCTCCTCCCCTCCCCACCCCCCCACAGTGTCTCTCTCCTATTTGGAATCCTTATAGTCCTGTTGTAAGTGAAACCATTCGATATTTTTCTCTTTCTTTCTGGGTTATTTCGCTGAGTATGATCCCCTCTAATTCCATCCATGTTGCTGCAAATTGCATGTGTTTATCTTCGTTGAATGCTGAATAGTATTCCATTGTGTATATGTACCACATCTTCTTGATCCAATCATCTATTTTTGGACGGATCTATTTTATAAGCAATGTATTTATTCATTTCCTTAAGTACAAATCTCCCTGGACTGGCCAACTATTACTGCAATAAAACTGCATAGTAAATAACCACAGAATCTCAGTGGCATCCAGCAATTATCATTATTCTCAGATTTATTGCATAAAATTGATCCGAACTAGGCTCACTTGCTGCTTGTTTGTGAATCAGTAAAAACAGCTTTGTTACTCACGGCTGGCTGGTGCTTGTGTTTTTGCAAAGTCAGAAGTTCAGGAGAGCAAGCAGAAATATGCAAGGCCTTTTTATTTATTTGTTTGTTTTTGACTGGTTGTTCTTGTCCATTTTTATTTTTTTTAATTTATATATTTTTTATATTTTTTCCATTATGGTGTAGTATTCCCCATAGGTCACCCACCACCAATTCACTCATGAACCATCACCATAGTCCCATGCGCTCCCCGCCGCGCCCGCCCCCC
>PVIJ01006334.1:0-93291 GCA_004024925.1 Scalopus aquaticus | reverse complement strand
TACATCTGATAAAGGACTAATAACAAAAATTTACAAGGAACTCACACAACTCAACAAAAACAAAGCCAACAACCCAGTCAAAAAATGGGCAGAAGAGCTCAAAAGGCACTTTTCCAAAGAAGAAAAGCGGATGGCCAACAGATACATGAAAAAATGCTCAACATCACTTATAATCAAGGAAATGCAAATCAAAACCACTCTGAGATACCACCTCACACCTGAGAGGATGGCACACATTAAAAATACAGGCAACAACAAATGCTGGAAAGGATGTGGAGAAAAAGGAACTCTTCTACACTGCTGGTGGGAAGGAGCTACTTTTCAATGGATGAAGGTTCCTTTACTGCAGGAGAGAAAACCTCCCTTCAGACCCCTAGTGGCCTTTCTTGTGATGCTCTTATTCTATTTTGCCACAAACTCCACAGCAACATTATACTCCAATTCCTCATTGAATTTTCTGAGTCATAGGAGCCCGGAGTCAAAGGTCTTGCACTATAGCCTAAACTACAGGCATTGATAAGTTACGGATAGCACTGCTAAGTATATTGAGTGGCATCCAGAAGTATTCCTGCTGCACAGTATCCTAACTCATCTGTCATGTTCGTCCACGGTTTTTGGTCATATCACTGTTTGAGAATAGCCAAGTGCATTCCAGATTCCTGATTGGGAACAATAAATGATTGCTGTTTTAAGCCACTGCATTTTGAGCTAGTTTGCTACACAGCAATAACTAATTGATATAAATAATATTTCTGCAAATAAAATTCAATTAATTGATTTTTATGAGGAATGATGACTTATTGGAAAATAAAGCTCAATCAGTATAAAACCCATTTTAAAGGGTTATGGAATCAGATCATGATGTCAGTTTCTAATAATTAGCTACCAATCACCAGCTCCTTACAAGGTTGTGGAGAAAATGCAGGTAATGACATTTTACTTGGTCATTTGTCTTCTCTATTACTCAGTCTGTTTATAGAAATAGCTGCCTAACTAAGTTAACTTCCAGGAAATATGCCAGGTTACACAGAACCATACCAGAGTCTTAGAATCACTTTGGGCTTTCACCCAAAGTTTTTGCAACATTAGGTGGAGGCAACATAATTTGGCTTGAAAAGTTGCAAGGGAAAAAATGACAGCAAATTCTCATAGAACAGTATGTTCAGAGTCTTTAAGATAGTATCTTTCTTGGCCTCTTGAAAATCAGAGAATATTGTATATCGATGCTTCCTTTAAAAATAGTACAGTAAGATTCAGGGATGCCACAGGTCATTGCTAGGCCATCAGCTATAGGGGTTCTAACCCCCAAACTAAACGCTAAAGCATAAAAGCAGATAGAGCTATAGTTGGAAAATCTAAATACAGTTGAAAAGTTTTGGCACTTCAAGAGTTTCTAGGAGTAAGAAAAGAAATTTGATTTTTGTGTTGTTGATGGAAAGTTTGCAAATGACCTAAGAAAATTATATTTGTCATATTTTCATGGCAAGTGGTATTTTTTTATTTGTTCCTAAAAAGTTGAAAATGACCTTCTCTGTAAAACACTATTAGGTAAGAAAAATATGAAGTCCACATAACTTTGGGTTTTAGAATTAAAGGTACTCACAATATCTGTAGTCTTGAAAAATGTGCTGTTATAATTCCTGAGAGTTTTCCCAGGATTTTCCAGGTCAGGAGATATTTATGTGAGGTAAACATGTGATTCGCAGACCTGTCTTCAATATAATTTTTTTCCTTCCTGAAATATGTGAATAAGATTTAATTAGTTGGTTTATTTATGGGTTTTTTTTTCCTTGCATAATTTAACACAAAGATAAGCATAGTGTATTCATGTTAAAACTGAGTGATAATAAGATTATTCTATCTTAGGTTAAAGATTTATTTGAATTCCTTAATTAAATTAAATTTAAAAATTTTTATAAAGTTTATTAATTCTCATCTGTGTTAGGTTAATTTTCAAGAACAGAGAAAAACAGGAGATAAAATTATTCAGTTATAAAAATACTAAGTTATAAATTTTTTTATAGTTATTTTAGAAATTGTGCGTTCAGTTATTACTTTTTTTCCTAAAACTAAGTAGAACTCCAGAATTTGGAAAAAGAAAGATTTCAAAAATGTCTAATTTATGTTTAAGAAGTTGAATAACACTATTTCTCATTTATTCCCATTATGTCCCTTGTTTCACAGTTTATTTTAAATTGATTTCCCACCCCATAAAATAAATGTTCTTTTCATAAGTCAATCTTCTAAAGTCAATCAAAATTATTTTTTCAAGTGTAACATAAATCAGATCATTATGAAACTTGCAGTGGAGAAAATAATTGAGATATATATTTCAAATGGAAGATTTAAGAAAGTAACTAATACTTACTATTGCTACCTACTCAATTTGGTAGAACCCCAGACAAAGCTAACTAGACGGTATTACCCATTACCAGTAGATTGTTTTCACAAAGGACATGATTTGGAAATGATATGTATCTAAGATTGCTAATTTTTATTTGCTATTTATTCACTTAGCATATGCATTTGCTAAATTTACATATTAAAAGTAAAATATTTCTGAAAGGGTAATCATTTTCTAGTCATTTTGATAAATCCAATGTGATACAGAAACAGATATTAGAGGATCCACTTCTTAAATACTTTTTAAATAGTTACATTATTTTGAGTAGGGTTTCCATTGTACGGATAAAATCATTACCCTTATTTATTTTTTGTAAACTTTGCTCAGTATTTACTCATGTGTCCATACAAAATATATATAATAAGGAGAAATATTAACAGAATAATACAAAGGACCATATATCAATAGGGTTTTGACTTACTGTAATTCAATTTATAGCCCCCCATCCACAGAGATAGGCTCATTTATGCTCTATGAAGAATTTTTTTTTGTTTTTCCTTTCTCTACTGTCTTTACTCTGGGTCTGAGGTTGTTAGAATAACATCTATCTGGAACAGATATGACAAACTACATACTGGCCTTCAAGCTCCTATCTGGAAGTGGCATATGTCATGCCTGCCTTCATTTCATGGAACAAAGGAAACCAAAATGTCCATAGAGAACAGATAGATCATCCTCCCCTGCATAGGATCACTGCTGGACACTAGAATACTTGGTAAATAGAGCCTACCACCATCCTTACCCATTTAAATATTCAACCACCTCATAGAATCTGCTCCCGCTAAATAAAGGGTAGTGGTGGTTTTAAAAGGGTGAAATTTCATCAAGCCCTTTCAGAGACAAAAACAGATTTAATACAATTTGTGGCTTACTTTTAATTGATAGTGACATAAAAACTCATTTAAAAGAACCAAACTCAGTTCCTTTGAAAACTCTGTGAATATGAAACTATAGTTCAAGTTATTCAACAGCATATGCCAACCTGCATACCAATTCATACCTATCCTTAAATCAGTTAAAGTGTGTTGCAAATATAGAAAATTTGCATCAATAATTATTTAAGTTGAAGTCAGAGACATGAATTATAGAAACTAAAGGTCAAAGAATTCGGGGTGAAATGAGTACTTTCTGAGGCTGACAAAGATGAGGTAAGGGTTGCAAAGTGTTTACCTTGAGCTCTGTTAATAGATTTATACCTTTTTCATTGGTAAGTGAATAATGTCTTAGGTCACCTAATAAGTTTGTGTTGTAGTCATAGATACTTAAATACATCATTAAAGATATGAACTGCACACATAATTATGTCTGATTTTGTTGGGCTGTTAGGAAATGCTCTGCTGAGAAAATGTACTGTAACTGCTTTTGTTGTTGAAATAACAATTATTTTTTAGAATACAAATATTTGGCATAGGAAGTTATGATTTTTTATCTCATTTTTAATTATATCCTTTGGAGGTTATACTAAACAGATAATATTAGATAGGATGGAAGAAGAAATGGAGACTGCTAATGTAAATTGTTCAATACCAGAAATAACACATTTTACTTGGGAAAAAGCCATCTATATTTTCAGAATGAGGCATAAACCTTATTTTTAATGCTCTAGATTTGTTACAAGTAAAAACTACTTTAATTTAGCAAAAGTACAAACTAATGTCAGTGAAAAATGAATGCAATTCAACTTTGTGTATGTAGCTATCATGGCAAAGTAATTTTACAGAGTGTAGTTGTTTTTTTTTTTTTGTTTTGTTTTCACTTTGAAGGCATCCATTTTAAACCCTACTTTTTAAAAAATGTAGAGCACATTGGTATAAAACAAACTAACAAAAAGGCCCTCAAACAACAGTCCTTGTAAACCAAGTTGCAATTAGCTGCCACTCCTGGGAAATATTCTGGTATATGTTGCTGGCACTTGAAAAATTTTCACCTTCTGAGGAAAGGCAGGAAAATTCTGTCAAACAATTAAACTGATTGGAATTCCCAAGAATGTTAAAAAACAAAATGAGTTCTGTGTTAGAAAAGAATGGCAAATAGTTGTTTATGTGGCTGTGAATTGGAACAGAAAAAGTAAAACATTTTGTTGGCACCTTGTATAAAAAGTATCTTTTTCTCTATGACAAATGTAATACAAGTGAGTAAAAATTCTTAGTACTGAAATATTAAAAAGAATTACTCATTCTAGAGTTGAAAATGTGATTAATTAAATGAGCTCTAATGTAGAAATAGAATGGCGTACTAGGAATTAATATTTTTGGATAAATGTGATCACTGGATGTATATAATCAAGTTGGTTATGGTAAGATATAGATATGTTAGTGTCCAATAATGTAGAAGATATCAAGAAGAGAACTAATATCTTAGACTAAGAGTAAATAGAAAAAATTGACCTTTATAAATATTAAATTATGATCAACACTGATAAAATTACTGAAAGGAATGATCCATTGCAAATTATCCAGTGTAACTCCAGTGCTGTCCTTCCTAAGTAAATACATCTCAGAGTTAAAAAAAAAGTCAATTAGATTCTCAATAACATAAAAGTAAGCTTTCCTACAAATAATTCCTTCTTACTAGAAGACTAGACTTCTTTAAGCAAGAGAAAATACTATGGTTTACATGTTTCATGCTGAAAATATTCATATGCCAACATTCTCAAGAATGTTTTCATTATGTTCCATGCTCTAATTTATTCCAAAATTATAGGAGGTGATAGATAAGTTATTACATTGATTGTGATGGTGGCTTTTTGATTGTATACTCATATCTAAACACATCAAGTTCTATATATTAAGAATATTTAACTTTTTGTATGCCAAAAGAAGAGACTTATGACTAATTTGATAGAATCAGTACTAGCAGATATTAATATCCCATACATTTAATAAACACAGTTTATTATTTTAAAAATAAATTACAAGCTAATTAAACTAATGCTTCTCAAACTTTTCCATGAATAAATACCTGAGGAGAGAATTAGGAACTCTGCAAATTGAGGAGAGGTCAAAAATAAAGAGATAATTAGGAATCTTCAGTATTTAGATGATATTTAGCACATGAGATTGAACTTTTGCCATTAAAACTGTGCTATTCACCATGTTAAAAATAATTAATCTTACACAAGTCATGATCTTGCAATCAGCTCACTAATCTATTTTTATTTTATATTTTTCCCATTGAGGTGACATTGGCTTATAACAATGTATATGATTCAGAGGTATAGGGACCACCCTCTTCAGAGGTATGTCACCATATCACACCCACACTTAGGAACCCATCCTCCTCCACCATTCGTCCACTGGGCCTCCTGTTCTCCTAACCAGTTCTTATATTTCACTCACAGTAATTGTGTCCCAATTCATAAATATTCCTTTGCAGTTGATGATTGGCAGAATTGAGTTTTGAATTAATATCTTCTCAATGAGTCAATGAGTCATTTTTTTATCAATAAAGTGAAGAATGAAATCCTCTGAAATCAGTAACCTTGCATCAGGGTTGCCCATTTTTGAAAGGATTTCAATATTAAATATTTAACTATTTGATCTAGTGGTGATATTTAATTTCTCATAATTTATTTTGTTCTATAGTGTGAAGTGATAGAAGCAGTCCACCATTCAATACTACTTTGTGAATAATGTATCACTTCTCTATGGTTTAGTGATGCTTGTTTTTTCTTACATATTATCTTTCTAATATGAGCATTTCAGGCATGTCGTTTCAATTTCTTTGACATGGTGTTCAGTGGAACTGATTTTACCATTTTAACAATATAATTTATTATAATTACTCTAAGACCAAATCTCCTGGTCAGCTTTCTCTTTCAAAATTATCTTAATAGTGTACAATTGTCTTAAGACTCTTAGTATAGTATGAAAGCAGTCTGATTTTGTTCTTTCTAAATAACCTGTTTTACCTTTCTATTTATATCTTTATTCTAGAAAATATTTTTTGAAATATTATTTATTTATTTATATTGTTATTCTAGAAAAATTTTAATATCATATTTATTTTTCCACTAATTTACTAGTCACATTACAAATATTTTAATGCAGAAGAGTTTGAGCTCATCATGATTATTGTTATTTATGTTCATGGCATAGATGATCACTTCAAGGTTTTTATTCATTTCTGGGTTTTTTGTTCTTTTTTTGGTCCAGCATTTAAAAAAATAGATGTCCTGCATCTATTTTTCGTATGTATTATTTTCAGGTCAAAAATTCCTCTTATATCTCAAAATATCTCCCTCATTGCCTCTGTCCTCTGTATAAGGTGTTGCAAAGTTTCTTGCCTCCATTTAATTTCTTGCAGTATAAATTGTGCTCTTTTCTGCTCCTAGTAAAACTTTAATTCCGGTGTAATGCATAGCGTTTCCCTGCCATTTTTTTTTCTTGTTTTCCTAGCTCCATATCCATCTCATTCTGTGTAAGACCTTGAAAAAAAATTAAATCTCACATTTCTGATCATGTGGATTTTTCTTACTAAGCTTTTCTTTTATTGAGAAGGCAGCACTGGTCTGTTCATATAGGTTCTATTTCTTGTAATAAATTACCACCACCCCCTCCCAACACAGATATTTTTCTCTGTATCCTTTGAGCATTACTGTCTTCTAGTTTGCAGACTTGTTATATAAGACCCAGAATTTTATATTTTTCATATATATTTATTTATTTATACCTTCAGTTTCACTTGAGTGCTAACACATTCATTCTTTCCCATTTTAAAGTTGAGAATCAATGTGTCCAACATTCCTTTCTATTTTATGTTTTACTCATTTTAAGGAAATTGACTGAGAATTTCTTTTGTTCTTTTCTTATTCCTATGTCAACATGAATCTATAATTCTCTAGAAGAATGAACCATTTCTCAGATTCTTTATAGTTTTCGGTCATAGTTGATTTTGCTCATCATCAAGTAAAATCGTTTTCCTCTTCCTATGGTGGATCTATTGTCTCCCTAGAAGCTGATGGTGGCAAGAAGAGAAGATGTGATGAGAATAAATGAATGTAGTGGTGGCCCCAGAAAATATATCCCTTCCTCATAGACACAGAGCTGATGACCACATGGCTTTGTGGTGAGCAGTGCAGATCAAACCAGAATAGGAAAGAGGAGTTAGCAGGAATTTCCTTAATAGTCATCATTTTTCCTTCTGTATTATTATGCTTAAAAAATATAGCAATACATTCTCTTATTTTATAGCAAGATGATTTATAAAGAATTTGGGGATTACTATTACCATTTCTGAGACATCAGTGATTGATCCCCTTAATTTCTAGTGATATTAGGCCTTGAAGTCTTTAGTATTTTCATGAGTGTTTCAGTAGAAAAGTATTAATCAAGTGTGGATTTAACTACCTGGTCAGTCCAGAACTTTACTATTTATTAGTAAGCTGTGTTTTTTAAATTTAAATATAAAATTCGAAATATTTTTTTCTTTCTTTGAATTGTATTTTAAACTTTAACAATGAAATGATAGTGGTATCCTTGTAGATTGGCTTTATTGTATATGGTCTGTTACTATGTCTAGATTTTATGTATTATTTCATGGTTCTTATGTAACTTTTCCTTGTTTTTTTTAGTTAATGATTAAGTTAAAGAAATTATTTACACTGCTTTGTCTACATAGCCACTTTATTTCTACTTGTAGAGCCTTCATTGTTTTAAAATATTTTCACTTAAATTATTTCTATATTGATATCTTTGCATTAAGTTATTTATATCCAGGAATGAAATTAATCATGTGTGGTTACCTTTGCTCAGTAAAATAAGTGATGGCATTTTAGCAAGTTAGTAATTTCCTCTATACTTATTACCAATGTATTTCTTGGTAATTCCAAAGAATCTAGGACAAAGATTTTTTCATAGCAAGAGTTCAGATATTTTCCATGAAATAATGTATTTTGAACTTTTTTTCTAGAATCCAACTACTCATATTACATTGTTTCTGAGAAACAATCTTTTAATTCCAAGAGAGTATTTTCTTCTCAATCACTATCCATTTTATTATGGTCACTAATTAACCTTGAATTTCAGATTTTGAGTAAAATGTACATTTTTGTTACCTATGCCAGTTAGCTGAACACTTTACCTCATTGAGTACTCTGCTGTTTAAAAGTAACAAATTCTGTAATACATACCAGTTTATAGCCCAGATGAAAAGTAGCAGATTTATCTTTCTTCTCCTTATTTTCTATTTAACTAAGTGAGTTATCTAAGTCCTGGCTGGCCTCAATGTCCAGAACTTTAGGAGTACAAAGCTGCCTTTAATAACTGGTTTGTTTCCATAATGGAAGAAAATCCAAAGAAGTACATTAATTTTCATTGTTGCATTAGAACTAGCCTTTCTCTGGTGTTCTCATCTGTACTTCATTAAGTCACATTCTGTGGTATAATGTTGCAAGTTTGGAAATGCAGAAACAGTCAAGAAATTGATTCTATTTGTTCTTTCTGTTCAATAGACCTTTGATCTGAAATGTTCAATGGTGCCTGGCTGTTCCACGCAAGCCACTTCTAAACCATTGTTCGCATTGTAATAGCCTTGTTATCAGGTTGTATGAATTAATTCCATCACATTAGGAGGAGGAAGTTATACTGGCACAGCACAGTCTATTAACTGTCTCCTGTTACTGGCCAATTGATTGGGTAACAAGAGGACATACCATGTTTATAATTCAGTTGTTTTGCAAGGTGGTCTTAATTTCAGAATTTCATAATAACAATAATAAATTGTGATTTCCCCAGGACACCTTGCCTAACTGGCTTTGGGAACCTAACAAAGTATTACTGAAAAATGTCACAATGAAGCAGGCCACCACTCTTGGTAAAATTCCTGAATCAAAAAGAAAACAGAGAAGAAATGTTCTGCACAATAAAACAACCACCCACAAACAAAAGCAGAAACCACCCACACACTAGAAGTCTGAATCTCTGGGTGTGGGGTGAGTATTTAGGAGAAAGATCAAATTTCTTCAGGCAGCTACTGTCAAATCTTAGCCAGAGAGCAGGGACTGATTTCAACTTTCAGAGAAATGGGAGGAGATCCCAGAGACCCCCCAGTTTGACTGCACCCTCACTGAGCTATTGATGATGCTGTCAACAAGGGAATGGCATAACATACTATGTTGATGTCTACATTCCATATTGTTCATCTTGGAGATGGTGAAATGCCGTTAAACAATTAATTTGAACACAGTAATTTAGAAACAGTTCAAATCGACACGTAAAAACTGTTCAAATCAACATGTTAAAAAATAATTATTTGAGGAGTGGAATTTATTTCTCTGCTTGATTGTTTGTATATGAAAGCAGGCCTATTTATTTATTAAATATGCATACTTCGTACTTACTTCGGGCGATGTGGTCATCTTCCCCTACACTTCTTTCCTTTTTTTTTAATAATATTTTATTTATTTTTGTTATTCATGTCTTTTACATTATTGTGTGGTCCCCATATGTTACCCACCACCTGCTTACCTGTGGAACCATTACCATAGTCCCCCGTGTTCCCCTCTTCCCCCCTCTTGAACCCTTCCCCTCCCCTCCTTCCCTGCTGAATGTCTCTTTCTTATTTGGCTCCCCTATATTCCTGTTATAAGTGAAACCATTCGATAATTTTCTCTTTCTTTCTGGCTTATTTCACTGATCATGATCCCTTCTAGATCCATCCATGTTGCTGCGAATTGCATGTGTTTGTCTCTTTTGAATGCTGAGTAGTATTCCATTGTGTATATGTACCACATCTTTTTGATCCAGTCATCTATTTTTGGGCATCTGGGTTGTTTCCATATCTTAGCTATTGTGAACAGTGCTGCAATAAACATGCGGGTGCATGTATCCTTTCGGATTAGTGTTTTTGTGTCCTTTGGGTAGATTCCCAGTAGTGGTATTGCCGGGTTATATGGAAGTTCCATTTCTAGCAGTTTGAGGAAATGCCATACAGCTTTCCATAGTTGGATCAATTTGCATTCCCAGCAGCAGTGTAGGAGAGTTCCTTTTTCTCCACATCCTTGCCAACATTTGTTGTTGCCTGTTTTTTTAATGTGCTCCATTCTCACTGGTGTGAGGTGGTATCTCATTGTGGTTTTCATTTGCATTTTCCTGATTATAAGTGATGAACATTTTTTCATATACCTGTTGACCATTTTCTTTTCTTCTTTGGAGGAGTGCCTTTTTTAGCTCTTCTGCCCATTTTTTGACTGGGTTGTTGACTTTGTTTTTGTTGCGTTGTGTGAGCTCTTTGTAGATTTTTGTTATCAGTCCTTTATCGGTTGTATTGTGTGCAAAGATCTTCTCCCAATTAGTAGGGTGTCTGTTTGTTTTGATTATTGTCTCTTTTGATGTACAGAAGCTTTTTAGTTTGATGTAGTCCCAGCTGTTTATCTTTTCTTTCATTTCCTTCGCTATGGGGGAAGTGCTTTAAAAGATTTTGCTGAGATGTATGTCATGTAGAGTTTTGCCTATATTTTCTTCTATAAACTTATGGTTTGAGGTCTTATATCCAGGTCTTTTATCCATTTTGAGTTGGTTTTTGTGCATGGTGTGAGGTAGTGGTCTAGCTTCATTTTTTTGCATGTAGCAGTCCAGTTCTCCCTACACCATTTATTGAACAAACTGGTCTTGTTCCATTGCATATTCTTTGCTCCTTTGTCGAAGATTAGTTGTCCATAAATATGTGGATTTATTTCTGGGTTTTCTATTCGATTCCATTGGTCTGTGTGTCTGTTTTTGCTCCAGTACCATGCTGTTTTAATTATTATGGCTTTGTAGTATAGTTTGAAATCAGGGAGTGTAATCCCTCCATTCACATTCTTTTTTACACTTCTAACTTTCTAGGTAATCAAACCCAGAGAGACGACCGAAGCAGTCCCTCATTTTATATAAGCACCTTCAAGGTCTACTCTGATGCATAGTTCTCGGAACCAGTAACCCTACAAATTCCAGTGTGTTCGAGCCCACACTTTTGGTGATAATGTGTGACTTCTTTAAATGGACGCATGACATTAGCACCATTAACACTACTGCTTCATTGTTTGATTCCCAAATACTGAAGCAGTTCCCTTGCTGACATGCCACCACTTTGTTTCTCTTTCAGTTCTGCTTCTGAGCATCCTTTAGCACATTCTTTCATGAATTCTTCCAAGTCTTATAGCTAGAATCCACTTTCCCCACCTCTCAACTTTTACCTATGAACCTTGTAGGAGTTAATGTAGAAGTGAAATGAGAAAATTTAGGCAGAATATTCCTGTGCCCAAACAGTCAATGAACAGTTGCTATATGTATGAAGACCCTTTATTCAGCCCATCTGTACTCATCTATTACCCTCTACCAAGCACTCCAGTGAAGGCTCATCACCCCGTTGGACATTTCACATATATCATTTCTACTTCTCACAGTCAGCCCACCAAGTTTATACTTTGACCTGTTTTCTAGCTAAAAACAGAGAAAAAGTGTTTTCAAAAGTATTAGTTAACTTGTTCTATTTTGTGCAGTTCCTACGGCAAAGCAGAGCTTTGAAACTATAGGCAGGTAACATTTTCCTGCACCACTAACACTTAATGCTGCATCTAAATGACAGATTTGCTCTCTTTGTGCATTATTAGTATTATTAATCCTGTTTGCTAGACACTTTTTACTTACTGTTGACATTTTGTGCATATTTTCACATGCCTATGAGTTAGGTCTCTAGTTGCATTCTATACTTTTGGAAAGAGGGCCGCAGTTACTGCTATCACTTTTTTTTCAAAATGTCTTTCACTGGCTAACATGTTGTGTCTTTCCTAGTGATGCTCAAAGTTGTGTTGATTCTTTGCTTGTATAATTTTGTATCTTACTAAAACATTGTCTCAGCATAAGCAGACAACAGAAATTAACTTGAGTGGTTAGAAATTTCATTACTGTGAGGCTTAGCTATACATTCTTACCATTTTTCTACTTGCTTAGAGGCCTCATATTTCTTGGTGTTTTTTGTAGCTTTTGTTTGTGTTGTTTTGTTGCTTTGTGGCTTTTGTTTTGATCCTGGGTTTATTGAAATGGTGCCTTAGACTCTTCTAGACTTTCTTTGCTTTTTTCTCCTCTGGAATGCCCAGGAAACCTAAGGGTGGAAATGAATTCATTCTTAGCCACTCACTTTTCAAGTAGCAAGAAACGAAGTAGTTTATTTTTCATTTGTGGTGCATTCCTCAATGAGAAAAAATGAGCAGTTTCATTACATATCATTTGTTGCTTATTTGTTTAGTGTAACTGGCAGACATGGCTTGTTTACTTTTTGAAAAATGAATCTGAGGTAGACAGCTTCAGGAATTCACACCAGGATTCAGAAGGTACCTCCTGCGCCATAGAATTATGTATGTGCTTGTCACATGAATGAACTGTCAGCTTAGGTATTGCGGCAGGTAGAGCTTTTAAATTTTAAGCTATTACTCATCTTTGGGCACTGTTCTCAGAGAACATTCAAGCAGCAGGATAGTAACATAAAGTCATGGCCAATACTGTGCTGTTATGTTTATTAAATTCATCTATTCAGAGGCTAACCTTGAAATTGACCAGAGAGAACACGTGGTATGTTGAGGACACAACACTCATTTTCACTAGCTAGATAATCTTTGGATTCTACTCTACGTACCCAGGGTAAAATGATCCATAATTTCACAAAACTCTCTGCCTCTGCTTCCTACTCTTTCTAGTCCATTATCACCAGCTTCTGTGAGTATACCTTTCCATCTAGTTTGTTCCATTGTGGCTTATTTATGGAAATGTACACGGAACATTTTTCTACTCCAAGGAAATTTATGGGCCCAGTGTATGTATCTCTGGCATCTCTCAAACCTTGTGCTCATTATATCAATATTTTCACAGTGGTGACTAGCAGATTCCATCAAAGTTGTGACATAGAAATAATTCTGAAAACAATGACTCCTGTGTTGTATTAGTGACAACTCATCTATATAGAAACCCCCACATTTCTATACTAAATGATATAGAAATCGTAACTCATGTAGAAAGTCCCAACAGTTCCAGAGTTGGTTATTTCAAGACTTAAGTGAAATTATGTCTTTTCTCCTTCCTGTCCTGCTGTCCATGGTATTTGCTTGTTTCACTCATGGCCACACATTAGCTGTTGCTGATGCAAATAGCCCAGATACTCTTTCTTGCATTTATTGGGATCAAAGAAGTCCTTCCAAGAAGTTAGTAGCCTCCTTGTTTCTCACTGGACAGAATTGGTCATGTGCTTATCCCTGCATTATAATATGAAAGAGAAATTGGTGTACTGTGGTTGACAAAGGAGGCGGACTGACAATACCTAAAACTGAGTTCTACCAGCAAAGAAAAACATAAAGTGACTTTAGATTAGGTAAGAGACATTGCAGAGTTCCATGCCTCCTGAGATATTTCTATTCTGATATTCACAAAGAACATTTAACTTTTTAAATAATAATAAATTGACTACTATAGCAATTTAAAAATGCAAGAAATATTATTTGTACTTTAATAAAAATAACCTACCTCTAGTTTCTTGGCCCAGAAGCCACTATTAAATTCACAATCACATTTTGAGATATTTTGTTCTTTATACCTAGCAATGCTGAAGACTGTTTTGACCAGACTACATGTAGGATGGATTAAAAGAAGGCAGATTTAATATACATTGTAGGAGCTCTTTTTACTCAAATAGCAGAGAATTTAGAGCCCACTTATTTAAGTGCAAATGCTGCCTCCTACCTAAGTCACTTAATCAGGACACTTTAATTTCTACAACTGCCAAATTCAGATAATAATACCTGCCCCCTATCTACCTCTCTGGGAAGCTGGGAGGATTAATTAGATAAAGTATTTAAAGCTCCTCAGAGAAAAGTGGCATATGTAAAAGATGTTATTATTTCTAAGGAAGAATGAAGCAGTGTCTCTTTTATGGACAGTCCATACTTCTAGAATTATTTCCTCTTATTCATTCAGCTGAAGTGCCAATTTGGTGGATTTTAATTCATCATGTGAGACCCTTCTTATTCTCAAGTAGTTGCACTTAAAGAAAAGATTTTCAAGTATTGCCTTCGGTGATGGGAACAGCCTGTGATTCCTGAGTTTCTCTGCATATTTCATAGTATTGCCTTGCAGAGCAGTGTGTCTCCTGGAATCTGAGCACATTTGTAAAAACAAACCTTGACTGCACTGCAGACTGTAGCCTAGGCCTGTTTGTTGAGCTCATACTCAATCCTGCTCTCTTCTATGGAGCACTTGCTGATCTCTTTTATGGAGCACAGCAGTTCTCACTGGTCTTTCTTTCCCGGGAGCTTCTAAGAGCCTTCCTTCCTCAGTTTAAACCTAGTTGTCAAATACAGGGCATCTGAGTTGAAACAATCCTGTTTGGAATACACTGAATTCTTCAAAGGTACCTCAGCTTTGTTCAGGAGGAAAGAAATGTCTTCTACCCATTTGCAAGAGAAACGGGCCAAGTCAAATCATTTTGGACATAGAAAGAAGACAAATTGAGAGCATAATCTTTATTCATTCTCATATAAACCTTGTGAAATAGTTTACATTTAAATATCTTTTTTTAAGCAAAAAGTTCTCTTATTTAGCTCACCAAGTAAATGCTCTCTCTCTCGCTCTCATTTTCTTCTAAAATTCCTAGCTTTAAAATTTCTCTTCTTCTCACTTCTTTCTATCTTGTATAAGCTTAACTATGCTTGATTTTGAAGTTGTTTAATTGAACACTGAGCACCTTTGTTGTCTCTTACATTGATTGTGACTAGTTTAGAAATTCAGTTAACAAGGCCTTGTGCGGTTTGATGACTGCCACTTTGGCTTGCGTTAACATTCCTGCTTAAAATCTCATTGCACGTAGAACTAAATCCATTTTCCCTAGCATGCTGGAAAGGAAGTGAATCTCTGGGTCTAGGCTTGGAAAGGCCTGCTATTGGACATTTCAATGTTGGCTTGCCTGCCCCAAGCACTGTAGTTCAATTTTGGGCTACCTGGAATCATTCACTTTGAATAAATTCAACCTGAAATTCTTCACAAAGCAAAAGACTTACTTTAAAGGAAAAGCATACTCTTAGAATTTTATCTGAATGTAGTTTTCCTAATCATGGGCTTAAAAAGAAAAAAAAAATTCTTACTTTCCTCATACTTCTAGTGCTAAAGGAAAAGAAAAATGGGCTTCATTTCCAGTGTAACTAATTTTCAAATATTTAAGGGACAGCTCTTCATGAACAGCACAGGTCAGTAAGAGAAGAAGCAAGAGAGGTGTGGTTATGTATCAATAAGGGGGAAAGACCATCTCTTACCTTGCCAGAAATAGAGTAGAAAAGAAAATCAAGAGTCGGGTTCCATTTATCACATGGAGAAACAATAGAGGGGACAAGAGAACAGGAAACAAGAGAGGTACATGAGAAGGAACAGCGCCATTAAGTCTTGGTGACCCCATCCATTAACCTAAGTCATGTGATAGGGTTCTAAATTCTTCTGATCATAAACTCCTCCATACTTGCTAGAGCTAGAAATGAGAGCAGGTAGAAATGAACCTGGCATGGGAAAAGGCAGAAAGTTTCTTTCCCTCTGACCTTACTAATGTCAAAACATTGGGTGTCTATACATTTGAAATATTCATAACCAAGAGGAATGCCAAGATTAATCTAAAAAGCTAAGTTTTAAGAAGGTAATCAAGGACTTACTGAGTGATTTTTAAGAAAGAAGAATCATGATTTTGAAATTCAACCAAAGTCTCAAAAATTACCGCTTTCCCCACTAAAAGATAAACATGGGACAGTTTATAAGAAGGTATCTATATACTTTGTTGATAAAAAGATACGACAAGCATGAAAATAGTACCTTCATTTTTTGCTAGAAGAGAAAACATTCATTAGCATTTCTAATAAAGCTAATTTACATTGTAGTGACTGTATTCTAGTCTCAGTTTATGTTTACTGATTTAACCCATTATACCCATTGGCATATCAGTGTTATAACCTTTTTGCAGATTAGAGACTTTAGGTAACTTGACCAAAAGCATTTAATTAGGAAGTGATAAAAGCCAAGCTTAGAACCCGGGTGCTCTAGATGTTGACTGTTTTGTAACACATATAATAAGGAAAAATTTAAATGTAGAAAATGTTAAGTGATACTTCCAGATATGCAAATACATAAAATATTCACATATGAAGAAGAATATCCCCAAGATATCGGTAGACTCTGTTAACACATGAAAACTAGAGTTCAGATAAAAATCTCATATGGAAAATCCTAAGCAGTGAGTCAAGATCAAGAATATTAAAATATAACATGGTACTGGGGTAAGATTTAACTTATCAATAGGGTTTCTTTTTGCAATTATGAATATTTATGCAAAATTAGAGATATATTTCATGAGGCTAAGGTAGTTTATTTAGGAACCAATAACTATATGCAAGCAAAACTAAAAAAATAGAGTCCTACAAATGACTCTTCCATAGAAAATGGGGCCCACAGAAAATTGGCCTGAAAACCCAGCTTCTTAAATACACTAATAAAGCTGCAACTGTGTATTTTTCTCACATTAGTCAACTGTTAATGATGGTGTTGCACTATGATAATAAAATGACCACTGGTTACCTATAGATTTATGTACTTTATTAAAATGTACTTATGTTTCAATCACCACAATTTTCACAGTTAGTGAATATTATTCTGACACCAATTCTGACCCCATGTGCGTGTGTGTGTGTTTTTCCATACCACCAAGCATATCGCCAACACCAGCTGCATGTCCTGTGACACACCTCTATTCTCACACTATCTACCGGGAGATAGCATCAGAATTCACAAATCTAGGGTTCAGTACTGCAAGACTCCCCCATTTCAGAAACCAATCTCAAGCCAAGGTTGATACCTCTGCTTTTGACCAGTTAACTATAAATCAGTGGTTCCCACATCGCCTGTCCTTGGATTGGATTAATTTTCTAGATTGAATTATAAAACTGAGAGAACAATTTACTTACTGGATTTCCAGTTTATCATAAAAAATTATAACTCAGGAGTAGTCAGATAGAAGAGATGCTTAGAGCATGGTGTGAAAAAAGGGCATGGAATTCCCATGCTCTCAGATCTCCTGTGTTCAACAAGTTGGAGGATATCCATATGCCATCCTTTGGAGTGTCTATCTATCCTTTGGAGTGTCTATCTATGGAGGCATCTTTATATGAAATGACAGATTAAATCATTGAGCACTGGGGAATAATTCAATCTCCAGCCCTTCTCTGCTCCCTGGAGGTCATAGGATTCCAATCTTTTAATCACATTACTAGTTCTCCTGGCAGTCAATCCCCAACTTTAGGTGCTTCCAACTGTTACCTCATTAACATAACAAAAGGCACCTTTATCGCTCTCTTTACTTAGTAAATTCCAAAAATTTTCGGAGCTCTGCCAGAAATGGGAACTAAAACCAAATAAATGTTGATTATAAATCATTTCACAGAGATAAACTCCAAATATTCTAGGTTCCATTTTTAAAATCCAATTATTGATATAAAGACAAGAGCAAAACTTCTTACTTTATCCCTTTTTATGCTTTTTGATTGCTAAACTATGTGAAAGTATCACCTAGCCAAAAATATTTTTAAAGTGTCTATGAATCCAGTATTCATAAGCATATGTAACTCCCACTTCACTCTCAGACTAAATGAAATTGCAGTAGATGGAATCCAATAAGGTTACCATCTACAACATAAAAGAGTTCTTTCTTTTAGTTGTTCTTAGTTCTAGTGACTTTTTTCTAGCACTTTCTCTTTAAAATTGTGCTTCTAACTCTCTTATACTTACAACTAATTTTTTTTAATTCATATTTTATATGTACATATTTTTCTTTATTTCTCAAAGAAGTATCTATAGAATTTTGATCTCTCCTCCTGTACTAGAATCTCTACTGTTTTAATAATGATGATATTAGTAATGATAAAATAATAATAGCAATATCATTTACAAGACATGTATATCAGCCAATCATTAATCAACATCATTGAGTAAATATTAATTCTCTTATTTTAAATATGAGAGAAGCAGAATTGGAAAGGTTGAGAAACTTGCCAGATTCTACATCGTTAATACAGGGCAGGGCCAAATTTGGCTCAAATCTGTTTTCAAAGACTTTGCTATTTCTACTCCACACTACATAAAAATTTGATCTTTTCCTGGTTCAGCTTCCTTCTTCACATGTCATTCAGTGCCTCCTGCTGATCTCCCTTGGTATTACACTGTAGCCAGCCTTTCAGTACAATCCAGCATAAACAATCAAGTTCTTGTTGGGAGCAGATCATTTGGGAGTATTGATTCTAAATTTGTCATTGTTTTCTGTGAAAGCTAAGCATAGAGTATAAATTGCCACTCACCACATAAAGTTGATGACTTTCTATGCCCAGAAGATTTAACAATTTGTGATTTCCCGCCCCCAGGAGATTTTTGCTAACATTTTTCAAAGCAAAATATTCAATCCCTGTCTAAAGTGATCAAATTTTGCCCTTGCAGCAAACTTGTAAAATTTTGCAAGGACTTGTGAAACTTCACAAGGCAAAAGATCAATAATTTCACACTGTTCTGTTCTCACTGCTTTCCTCAATGTACACTATTAAGTTTGAAATTGCAAAGATGAAAAAGTAAAAATTTAAGTTACAAGTAAAAAACACCTTTTAAAAATATGAATGCTTTGCTTAAAATATAGGTGATCAACCTGTAGTCAAATACTTAAAGGTAAAAAATTCAATTCAGATATTTTAAAAATTAATTCATCAAAAAATGGCAAAATGCATGTTTCTTCTCTTGTAATATCCCATCTTATATACAAACATACTTAGAAATATTTTTGGATTTCAAATTTTTGTATGCAACACTATCACCATTTGTTGCAAATCAGGACTTACAAAGTCACTGGATGGCCTTTGTACTGTTGGTAGGCCCTGGCACCAATATCTATGTATTATTCAATCTATAATTGTTTATCATTAATTTAATATATGATCATATCTCTTTTTTTACATTGAAAACAGCAATACATTTGAATCAGTAATAAAGCTGATTTTATCACACTTTCTTTTCAAACATGTCTTCTTACTTAGGTCCTTTGTCTTTGCCTGCACAATAAGTATATATTTTCTAATGTTTGTCTATTACTTTTTCATTCTTCTTAATGTTTAATTTCTCCTTTTGAGAATTCATCCATTTTTATGGCATCAGCTCTCACTTGAATAATTCTAAAAACTCCATTGCTGGTTCTTTCCTCTCAGTCCTTTTTTCCAACTTTTCACTGAACCTTTTTCATTTGATGCCCCATTTTCCAAAGAAATATGTTGAATCCTCCATTTCACCTCAATACTACATCCTTTTTCTGATTTCTATTTTATTTTCAAGAGTGGAGTCACATTTTTTTGGGCCTCCTTGGTGGCGCAGCGGTTGAGCGCTGCTCTATGGAGCTGTCGGCAGCGCGCAATTCGAGGTCGACGCCCAGCCGGGGAGAATCCCACATGGTGCGGCAGACCTCTCCTGCCTCGCCCACTGCTCCCCTCAGCAGTGTATTTCTGATCTGCCTGTTCTGCTCCCTGCTCTGTCTCTGGTGAACCCTCTCACCGCCCCACACCTCTGGCCTGTACCCCAGCTTGTGTGTATGAATAAATAAATCTTAAAAAAAAAAAGAGTGTAGTCACATTTTCAATCACCCACACTGAAAACATGGGACTGGACACAAGGATGTCAACTCAAATATGTACTAGACAGAGCCAGGGCCAAGTTCAGGATTTTAGTAGGCCAGTTGCTGCTGAACAACCTGGAAACCTTTGTCCCTTGTTAATTAGCACCAACTAATGGTCACCTTATAGAAAGCAGGTCCAGATTTCCCATATCCTATTTTTCATACAATAACAAATCTTTGAGCCCTGCAGGTGGAGGTGGTCTATCTACAGCTGAGGTGGTGTGAACCTACTCACCTAAATCGGTACAGTCTTATAAAACAATGTTACCTCAATAAAAAAAAATATAAAATGATCCATAGATTAGTTTTTATTTTAGAATATTATATATGTATGATATATAATATATATAATATAATATATAATATGATATTATACATTATATATAATATATTATATATAATATAATATATAATATATATAACATATGTTATATATATTATATATACATATATAACATATAATACACATATATATAAAAAACATAGATTATGATTTTGCAGTGGAAGCTATCAAATGTATTTAAATTCTGTCAACTGTTAAGCAAAGTTTAACCCTCTGGAAGTCACAGAAGGTTGTTCATGAGCTTGTCTTTCACAGTGGCTACCAGTTTAATATGACCATTATGGAAGCAACAAGCTAGAATGCAATTAGAGTAAATATAAATAAGTGGGAGGTAACAAGTAGATAGCTACTCATGGTAATGCTAATGAAGATAGAACTACCAGAACCAGCTCAACAGAGTGGAACCTTTTCAGTCATCCCTAGAACTTGAGTCACTTAGCAGAATGAAAAATAGGCTAACCTAATTTCATCAGTAAGATAACCAGCACTGAGTTCAAACTCATGAACCTAAAATTAACAATCAGGCATTCTGAATCAGTGGAACAAATTACACTGGTAGCCAGAACTACAAAAGGTGATCCTGATTCTTTAAAAATCACCCACGGATTGTATTTCTTTCTTCGAGTTTCTTGTAGGTATGAAAAACAAATTTCAAGCACAAAACTAGTAGATTTCAGTGACTCTATAGTCCACATATCCTGTTTCTTACTTTTTTCTTTTATTGTTTTTAGAACTATGTATATTTTGGTTTAAAATAAAATTATTGTAATCAACTTTTGGAAACAAATATAAGTTTCTCAAATTAGACATTTAAAGTATTACACAAATAAAATTCTATACTGATGAAATAAAACAAACTTGAGACAAGATCTCTTAAGACATCAAAAAGACATGCACATGAAATTAAGCACATATAAATTCATCCAATGGTTACTGACAAAAAAAATTAAAAATTTGATTTAACACCTCTATATTTGGGGCTTTTACTTGTGAGAAAATTGAAGAACATCCAAAGTTAATGAATTCAATATCTTTTTCAATATACTATAAATGCTATTTTTTAAAGGAAATGAGAAATATCAGCATTTAAAAACCTGGTTAAGGTTTTAGAGTTAAAACTCTCATGACCAGTAGAAAATCCATAATCCATGTTAACAGTGAATTAGCCGAGTGACTGAAGATAACAATATTTAACTTATGTTCTCTGTACTTATCTGTCTCAATCTTTAAATAGCTTTTAACCTGGAACAGATCACTATTTCGTTTGATTAGAAATATCTTAAAGATGGAAATGTAAACTACATTGTACAAAATACTATGGCAAAAGGACTTTTGAAATTTTTGTGGGCTTGTCATTGATCTCTGTGCCTTTACTTTTTAAATTAGAGAATATCTAATATTTTGTGAGGAGAAAAATGAATATTTTTAAATGGAGAAACTGAAATTCCATGTTAATATAGTATCAGTTTATTGTACTTCAGACTTCCAAAGCACAAGCCTTTCAGAACACTGAAAGACTATATTTAGAGTGAAATCTACATATTCCATACAGATGGAATAAATCCATGAATATATGTTGGTATCATTCTTGCCAGTCCTAATAAAACTCTATCTTTAGTGTGTTTGAACAAGACTTAAATTATGCTTGAAAACTGAAACATCAAACCATTATATACCCTTTAAGTGTAGATAAAATAATTTCACATCCATACAATATTTTTAAATGTTGACTTTAGCAAAAACTTTAAAAGCCCCTGAAATCTGAAATGAAAATTCATGATGTACAAAATTATGAAAGAAAAAAAATGTCTACAAATATCCCATAACTTTTGTGAAGAATATTTCAGTGTGGTGATTTAATCTTTCTCATTTACATTTGCCGAGGATTGTATTTGCAGAGTATTTGAGTTTACAAAGTGTTTTCACATATACTGCGATATTTAACTGAGACAATGGCCTTTTGTGAAAAGTGGTGTTATTATACTTTTCATGATGAATGAAGAAGCAAACAACCATCTTCATCATCCTCTAGGAAAAAATGTCAGAACTAAAGCCTGAATTCCTGGTTTTTGGAATCTTAACCCAGAGTATGATCTGTGTTGCCACTACTGATCAAATCTCTATTTCTCTCCATCTATTTTATACATAACGTGTGAGGGCAGTGTAAAGGTGACACATTTTAATTGTTTGCATTTCTTTTGAATTTGATCCTTGTTAGATTCCCAGCTTAGACTGAGCACAGTATAACTGGAATATGAAATCATGTTCATATTAGTATGCGTCCATGTGTATACAGAATATATATATATACAGGTGAGAAATTTCTATAGAAGTAAATTTATGGCTTCCTTTTAATTTTTCTGAAAGAAATATTGCTATGATTCTGAGAGAAGAATAGGGAGAGAATTGAGGCCTGTCAAAATCTTCGTAGAAAAGAAAGTTCTTGGTAAAATGGAAATAGAAAGACATTGGTTTGTTATTTTTAGTATATGCTTAGATGTATAAAGTCCATCCTAGACAATAAATGCATAATTCTTAGGAGTTTAAAGTTCTAGAAGCAAAAATGCTTGACCAGTATTTTTGACAATAAAATACTAAACTGAGCAAATGCTTAATTCCACTACCTCAACTGAACATAATATTATTCCATATTATAATTGACTGGTCATATGTGTTTACATCATTTATTTTTATCAAATATCAATATATAATTTTGATTTATTAAAAATGTGCTCAAAAATACATTGAAGAGATTAAATTTAATCTAATGATCTGATTTTGTGTTAACCTACAATACGTGCTTCGCACGTTTTCTTCTGCTTGATTTCACTGAGGACTTGAAATTTCACTTTAAGACATCAGCTTGTCACCCTGAAAATAACTGAGAACACTGATGTGTCATTGAAAGTTTGGTTCTAAAACAGAAAGAAAAATAGGATGGGCTCTCACTGGGCTCCTGAATGTGTTCAAGGAATTGTCTAAGACTTTGACTCTTTGTGCCTCTTGGGGTTAATCCAACCCCCAGGTTTAGCACACTCCTCTAGCACACAAGGTGGTACCTCTTGTACAAGGGAAGGATGGTTGCTACCCACTTCTGCAAGCTGACTTTCTGATCTTTCACACTTTGGGACACTGTAACTTAAGTCATTTTTTGAAAGATCATTTCCTGAAGCTTCATGCATTTCCTGAGGGTTCTAGAACTTATACAGCCTTGCACACACAGTGTCAATATTCCTTGCCTTGATAAGAAATAAGAAGAACCGAGCCCAGTAAAAGTCCACATGGGAAACGGTGTAATGTGATTCAGTGTATTTGACTCTGCCTTGGATGCAGAAGGAAGGTGTCAGACGAGGTCACAGGCCATGGGAGTGTGCCACATATAAATAAGCACGCTCACTTAAATATTGTGTGCAGCCTACACCTCCAACTGAACATCTACCATTTTTCCTTTAGAGTCACGTACACAATATGCAAAATGGTTATGCAGGAAAAATCCATGGCAACAGCACATACAGAGCTTGTTGATTTTATTGGAAAAAATAAATATACCTATTTTTCAGTTTTAACTTTTTAAAAGATACAATTCTTTAGGTTCATTTGATTCTTTTTTTTTAAGTGCTGTAAATTTTCTTGAGCAGTAGTTTATCTTGGGCCTCTATGAATAACCTAAAGGCTGTTCAGACTTCCCTTTAGAAACCTTTGAGGTATTATTACATGCTGTACACATTTTCATCCACAAGAATATTTTCTTCTTATTCTCCTAGATACCTTGGTACATTTTTTTTCTCTGCAGATATCTTAGAAGATTGTTTATGACCCTATCTACTTCATCTACCCTTAGCCTCACCTAAAGGGCAAAAATCCCTAAGATCTTGACACAAATACTGATAAATACATGGAATTATTAAAGGTGCCATCTCAGCAGAAGAGGATTGCTGCTGCCTTTGTTCTCGGGGGAATACATATTTCACCCAGTAGCAAGACACCCAACTGCTGCTACAATCAGAAATCTCTGAAATGCCTTTAAGCTAATCATCTTTGAACATAAGCCTTTGTTGTTGAATCAGGGACCTTCTATAGATGCAAGGCAAAGAAACCTTTTTTTTTTTTAATTTTGTGGTTTTTATTCCCACCTTGCATAAAACAGCATCAAGCCTGTCACTACCGCCAGTAAGGTTCACTGATCTGTCAACATTCACCCCTGATGAAGACAGTGAGAGAAACTCATAGCTCCGGAGAGTTCAGGAGAGAACTAAACAGAGTATTTGCAAAAGAGCATTTTTATATGTTTTCTTGTGACAGCACTAGTTTAACAGAAAATAGTTGGAGTGTGCCAAAAAAGGGGAAAAAAATGAAAGACAGTAGTAGTAAGTTAGGCTAGCATGACATGATGGATCTGGGCTATGACAAACCGAATTGGAAAAAAGCTTCCCTGGGGACCAACTATACCAGGTTTGCTGAATTGTATTTCTTGATTTCTTACTGTGCAACAGTGCTTTTTACTGTTAGATTGACTAGGCTTCAGAATATTTTTAAAATTGTACAAATCAAAATCCATGTAGCTTAAAAATGAAGGATGTAAAAGGTTTAGGAGTTTGATGTATTGAAAGGCATTCTGTATTCCCTCATGTGAGTATTAAATATACACTTTGTCTGTTTGATGAATTTTAAATCGTTGTGGAAGGCAGTACACACAATAGCAGGATAGCAGTTTACAGGACTGAGTACCTTGGTTAAAAAGGACATAGGCTGCAGAAATTCAAAGCTTCTACCATCTTGTCCCACCCAGAAGTGCCCAGACTTAAAACATGCAGGCTTTGGAGGTTCTCATTTGCTCTGTGATGTATATAAAACATAAAGTTGGGTTCCTCTTAACAAAAATGTGATGCATTGGTTTTGTTAATTCTCCTTTCAATTCTTATGTAGTGGTTTTCACACCCCCCAGGGTGAGGTCAGAAGAAAAATGAAAAAGGGTGGAAGAACATTTATTTTATAGTGCTAAATTTGTCTAATTTTCATATACCAAATGACACCAAATAACTAGACAGTCTGATTCTGTGAAAGAGTCATCCATAATAAATAAACCTTGAATAAATACATAAATGAACAGACTATATTAGATAAATGATTTTAGGTACTCAGAAGTATAAACAATTTGGGTCCCTATGTACATGGCATCTAGAACCATTTTGAACAAGTCAATAAACTGTCAGAGTGCAATGTATGAGGTGCCAAGTGATAATCAAATTCAAAGCAGATAACAAACTATCTAGTGGACTCAGATAACACAACTCCATGATTTTCCTATCAACTATTTACATTGGAAGATGATGTAAATCAGGTGGTGAAAGTAAGTTTTGGTTGAAGTCTAGCAAAACAGAACACCAAAGCATTGAGGAAGGAAAATTAAATGGCAAGATATAGTTTCAAAAAAAATTAAAGTAGGAGCTACAGACTGAATAATTTATGGTAGGCAATGTGAAAAAATGAAATGTTATAGTTTCAGTGTGGAGAAATAGAGGACAATTGTACAGTGGGGCTGGCTTTGAGGTCTGAAAGAAAAGTAGCTGCTTTCCAACTGTAGTTCACTGAATTTGCGACAGGAATATGGGGTAAAATTGCCAAACCTGGTTTTTCAAGAGAAATCAGAAGTTTGGACTTTTTATATGAACTCTTTTGGTTTTATTATTAGGAAATCATTTTTTAAAAGGTTACATTATCGGAATCAAATAGAATAAAAGGTTTAGTCCATATATTTTCAGTTTGTGACCTCTTTATTGGTGTAGTTAGCTTGTAATGATGGACACACAAAGTAGAAAGTCTGAATTTGAGAATGTGAAGGGAGACCGTTCTAGGTAATTGCAAGACTCAAGTGGTTTTAGCAATAGGTGGCTGGAGTGGGTAGAAGTGAAGAAATAAAAGGGAATGGAAAGTCAGGGGAACACAGAGGTGATTGGAAAGATGATTGTAGTAGCTGGGATAGTAGCAAGTAACAAGCAAGAGAAGAAAGCATCTGCAAGGCATTCACATCAAAGCATATGGCAGATTTGTCTGAGAAGACTTGAATGACAGTGAAGACAGTAAAGAAGCACACAAGTTGCTGTGAATTTTTCCAAAAGATCATTGGTGGGGTTATGTGGTACAGTTCCAGGGGTTGAAAGTAGCATTGAGCCCAGATCCAATCACAATAGAATATCTAAAGTACCAGCAAAATAAGTAAAGATTTCTTAAGAAGAGCGCAGAGAAAACTCTTGGTGATTCTGACTTAGGTTCATAGTTTCTATCTAAAGTATATTAAGTGTGTATATTTAATCCAATGTATTATCTATTTATCGTCTTTCCTTCCTCCCTTCCTTCTTTCCTTCCTTCCTCCCTTCCTCCCTTCCTCACTCCCTTCCTTCCAATTTGACTCCCATACAAGTAAAAATTAAGTAGTTCTGTGATCTGCCACCAGTAAGTTAGAGACTTTGGAAAGCCAATAGTAAAATTGAGTCCAAGTGTAATGAGCTGAGAACTGCAGGGGTGATGTAAATCCCAGGCAAGGTAAGAGAAAAGATGTCCCAACTCAATCAGTGAGGAGGTGGGGGGAAAAGGTAGATTTATCTTTTCTTTGACTTTTGGTCTGTCCAAACCCTCAAAAGATTGTATAATGCCCCCTCACATTGGGGAGGACAGTCTACTTTACTGAGTCCACCAATTCAAATGTTAATCTCATCTGGAAACCCCCTCACAGACACACTCAGAAAATGTTTAATCTGGACACAGTGTGGCTAGTCAAATTGGCACATAAAATTAACTATCACACCGAGTAACAGTGTTTTTCCTATTTCTAAAATATTATAGTGCATCATTATCTGGTGGGTGGTCTTCAGAAAACCCCAATAGCAAGCCGGAGGGAAAGCTCTGGAAGATGCCAGGCAATGGGGATAAAACCATCGTTTGTGCCTCTTTGGTTAAGATCTGACTCAGGTTAGCCTTCAGCAAATTTGCAGAGTTAAACATTTTAATTAGGATGAATTGATTTGAATTCAAATTGATTTGGACTGAACCTTTGGCCTCTGTATCTGCCCCTTTTATCATCATCCTGCTTGGCTAAGGCACCAAAGTCCACCTCCTTTTCTCCATCAAGGCTATAGCTGAAACTCACTAAAACGCAAGTTGTTGGTAAAGGACTCCAATATCTTTAAGACTTGAACTTGAATATTGGACAATGTTAACTAGTAAATTCATTTAGGAAGCTAGCCACCTGTTTTAAAATTTTAGAATAAAATATTTTAGAAACTGGAAAATTTCAAAACACTTGAAAAACTGTAACCACTTCTCAAATAAATGTCCATTTCTCAGTGGTGCTGATTGACAGCTGTATCCAAGTGCCCCCAAATTAATAATAATGTAAATAACATTTGGCTTTTCTCTCCTATAAACACATCCTATTCTTATTTTGAAATATAATTGTATGGACTTTGTAATGATTTACTAACTTCATTAAATATTCCAGGTCACATTATCTTCCTTCCAGCCCATAACATAGAATGTCATAAAAAGAAAAAGTTAAGCTATATCTAACAGTTTCTTTATAAGTATTGTTGCTTTTTTAAGTTAAATTGCCAACAAATCTATTTTTTCAACATATAATGCAGGAAGCTGTCAATGTTACTCAATTATTTTGATCCATTTATACCTTAAACTAAAGAAATAAAGGGTACTCTACCACTATTATTCATTTGCCCTTAGATTGGTATCCTCTTTGGTTTGGCTTTATTTATGTGTAAATATGCATAGTTCAAAACTTGTTAGTAGCAACACTAATAATGTCATTTATACACTTCACCTTGTCCATTTAAAATGGATTGTTCTATTTATAGAGTAACAGCCTGTAAAATTAAATTAAAAAATTTATTAGAAAAGACAGTCCTTTTAAAAATTATTATACTAGAATGATTTTTATTCATAAATAAATCCCAAAGCAACTTTTAAAAAAACCTTATTTTTAGTTTCAAAACTTTAAAATAGTCTTATTGATTTTTAAAAATAATTATTTATGTAAAAGAATTTATGACAGAGTTTTCAGTATTTGAAATATATATTCTTATAATTGGAATTTTACAAGACCATTAATTTTAGCAGTGCTAGGAAATGCAACTATAATTTAGGAGCTATTGTTGATTGTTTCTAGAAATAGATATTGACCCCATTAGTTTTAAGTGATAACATTACTAAACCAAAGTATTAATCCAGCAGTACTAGAATTACTGACTTTAATCAGTGCTTTTATTCAGAACTTTCCTTTAGCATTTTGATTCCACTTAGCTTATCATACATAAATATAAATGTAAAATTTAAGTAAATTATCTTAGAATTCTCATTTTTAAAGTTATTATAAAATTAATGCCTGTGGAAGCCTCTGTGCCTAAAATCTTTTGTTTGTTACAGTCATTTTGGTATGTATTTTGAATCTGGTTCTATTGATGCCATGTTCTTGGACGTCGTTTTGTTAATCAAGAGGGTACATCAGGGTCCAGAGAAGCCTTGTAGCCCAACAGTCAATCCTGGAGTCATTTATTCATCAAATAATGCTCTTAGAAAGAGGATGTAATCTTCAGCGACAACAGAAACAAGGAGCTATTTATTGAGTTCTCATTGTGTGCCATATATGGTTCCAAATTCTTATGATGTATTTACATATTTAGTCCTCACAACAAATGAAATGGGTTTCTAAATGAGTTTGTGAGATTTGCTAGCTGGATTTACAACTGTTAAAAATGTAGACATATCACATGTATATCACCACTTATATTCTTGTCTTGAAATTTAGATATAAGGGATGGGGGAGGGGGGATATTTGTGGAGGCTATTTTCAAACAAATCTGTTTTGCCCCAAGAGTGCAATTTGTGTTCGTTTTGGAAGAGATTAGATTAAGACTAATTTTGGAGTTTTAATCTACCTCAGTGAATCAAAGATGTCAGTCAGGCTTTGTTAATAATGCAAAATTTCACAAGCATCTGATGAAAGACAGACTGAAATTGGTCCAGATATGTCTGAAGACTGAGCATATTAGTCAGGGCATATGTGATATATACAGTAATATGTAGGTGACAAATATTATGTGTTTGAAGGACAATGTGATAATGACCATTCAGATTCAAAGCTGAGTATTATTTGTTGATAGCTGCTTAACACAAAAAACAAAATCCAAAGAAAAATTCTTTTTTGCTTATTTAGTTTTAAATTTATATGCTGAAAAGCAATAAAAGCAAAATGATTTTTATTTATTTGAATTATTATATGAAGATATTTAAATGAGTTTGACAAAGATTTATAGAAAGGAAATTAATGCAATGGAAAATTGGTCTTGTTCAAATTCTTCACTTAAAACTTCTTTGGTATTTTTTAGGATGATAAATGATCATCTCTCCCTATGTCTTTTTTCCCTTATACATGGATTTCAAGTAGCATCTTTAAAGATTCGAAGGCTATCCTCAAATCTTTGACAACTATCACATATTTTGGAACCCAGAGCACTGAAGTTTATGGATGGGTGTAAATACTCTGGTTAACTACTATGAAAATTCAACAAAAGTTTCTCAGAATATAAGCACGAAGTAAGCACAAGTGGAAAATATTACCATATGTATTTAGCTGGTGCTTCTGAATTGTTTATATTTTATACATTAACTTTTGATAAAATAAGTAGATTTCTCTCCAGTTTACTGATTGACAAAATATTAGTTAGGATAATGCTAGCTGCTATAACAAACAAATTCTAAAATAGACAATGAGCAAACAGAGTAGAATTTTATTTCTCACTCTCCCAGGTTCCACATGGACATTGTTGATTGCAGGTTGCTTGCCTGCAGCCAATAAATCAGGGTCCCTAAAGGTTTCCTATCTGATGGACCCAGAATCCTTACTGTGTGGCTTCTAAGGTCACTGTGTGTATCTACACTAAGCCAGTAAAAGAGAATGAAGAAAAGGAGGGACACTTTTCACTGAAAGTGACACCAATCACTTTTGCTTATGTTTCATTGGCAAGAACATGACTAGACATTTCAAAGAAGAATTGAGGGCTAGGAAGTGTCATGTCTGGGGGACAGCTACTTTCAGCAATAAATGTCTACTGTGGAAGAAAGATTATACTTATTTGATTTGGTCATCATCATCTGCCAAAGTCAATTCAGAAATTTCAATGCTTACACAAAAATGCTGCAGTGACTAGTAACTGAGGAGTTAGCTCCCCTCACATCTGGCCTAAGGCTCTGGATGCCAGCACATTGATGTCCACCCAGGTCACTCTGATTTCAAACATGTGACTTATACTTGTGGAGAAACGAGAGAGGAATCTAACTGATGAGAAGAAATCTAATCATAACAAAATAATAGCCCACATTTGAGCACTTATGTTTGGGGCATTATTCTAAGAACTTTATACAAGTTAGTTTAATTAACACTTAAGGTGATGCTACAGGAATTATTTTTATTAGTTCTGGTTTACAGTGGTTGAAACTGAGTTAGGAAAGTGAGAAATCCCCCCAAAGCCATATGGTAAACATCAATTGTATTCAGACAGTCTAATGGGATTAGATCATCTATCTCGGGAAGAGAGAGAAATATCATTTGAAAAGAGAGGGGGAGACTGGGAGAAGTGGTTTCTTCTTAAAAGAAAATTCCTCTACTTAGAGTTGGCTTAGGTTACACAGCTTATAATTTTGTATAATTCACTCCCTAGGTTCAGAATCCTGTTTTTTCCCCTGTAGGATGTTTTCTAACATGTCCATGTGACAAGGGTTCAGCAGAGGTCAAAATTTTAAAATGGCCTGTTATGGTGAGGAATTTAGATTCTGTTGAGGAGATAAGAGATTCTAAAATGATAGTTATGCATAAAGGATACACACACACACACACACACACACACACACAGCAGACAAATAAGGTTTGAGGGAAAGGTGAGCTCAGGAAGGATAGAGATGCCAGCTGGTCTTTTAAAAATGAACTGGACTTCATGAATAAAGAAGTATAGAACATTCCAAAGGACAAGGGTGATGGGAACAAAGATTCATGTGGATAAAGATGGTATTTGTTGCAGCACTGCAATCATAGAACTGCAATCATAGAAGGCAATTTTAGGAATTAATGAGAGTTATATCTTTATCCATTTATACTTTAAAACTTATTTTTGCACATATTTTTAATTCAATGTAACCATCTGGTGAGGCCTGGCACTCTTCAATTTGTTGCAAGTAGTAGTGTTTATCTAGTATGTAGGCACAGGAAAATGAATACTGGCTTCTGGGAACAAAGACTGGTGGAGGGATTTCCAAACAAATGCCACCTTCCCCACATTTCAACAAGTGTGAGAGTTAAGGAATGTGATTCCCCATCTTTACTTCTGCTCTCCCCACCCGCCCCTCCCCCCCCCCACCTCCAGGGCTTGTTAAAGAGAACCTAACCAAGACCTCAATATTCATCCTGTCCTGCTTTTAAGTTACTCTGTTAATGTAACTGACCATCCTTGTATAGCTATATCACTTCTTATCTCTGCTTTCTCATGCAAAGAACACTTCACCCCTCCTTCAAATCAAGGGATGAGCCCCTGGAGGACATCTAGTGAGTTCTGAATTCTCTGAGGAGCCACCTCTGACTATTACTGTTCTTCTTTGTCAATCACAGAACACTTCCAGTGACATCATTGCTGTTTTCAGTATTATGTTGTTGCTGGAGGCAGCATGAAATTGACAAGGAATGGCACTGAGAAGAGCTGAAAGGGCACTTCTGCTTTTTTGATGCATCTGACACCTGTAGTTACAAGAAAGAAAACAGCTTTCATAAGCATATTGCTGGGTGATATAGAAGGTGAATTATTATTTAGAAGGCACTTTTCAGTGCAGTAGCACAGTAGAATCTAAACTGCTTCTGTGTACTTCCACACTAAGTATCTTCCTAAGTAGATGCAATCTGGTCAGTTTCATGGAAGTCTCTGGATCAGGGAGTTAGGCTTCAGTGCTTCAATGAAAACCCAATATAAACCTTAGAACTACGTGGTCTGTGTGACAAAGATTACACTTGCTCTGAACTGAATAGAATATGTCTTTGGTCTTAGCTGGTAATGCTTGTTTGTGTTTTCTCCATCTGAGTAATTTTGTCTTATGACTAGAAAATCTGGTTTCTAACATGAAAATGAAAGAAAAACAGGGGCCTCCCTGGTGGTGCAGTGGGTTAAGTCTCAGCACTATGAAGCTATCCACAGCCACTGTAGCACGAGTTCTATCCCTGCACAGGGGCCTTCCTACATGGTGCAACAGACCTCTCCTGTCTCTCCTGCTGCTCCCCTCAGCAGTGTATTTCAGTAGATCTGCCTGTTCTGCTCCCCACTCTATCTCTGGTGAATCCTCTCACCACCCCACACCTCTGGCCTACACCCTACTTCTTGTATACATGAATAAATAAATCTTAAAAAAAAAAGAAAAGCATACACTTATCTCATCTTGGGGAGCCTTTTCTAAGTATGAGCAGACAAAATCTGCCTGAATTCTAGTTACTATAATTGTAACAATAATTATAAGTCTGACAGGTAAGCAATAGCAAGTGAGGGGACTTAAACCCACATAAAATCAGCTATATTGATAACAAGAGTAATTTTAACACTAAGTGGATAGATTACAAAATTGGGAAGTAATTGATCAGACTGTGCTAGAAATCACAAGTTCACATACCATCAATAGTGCATTGAGTCTGAGCAGTCACTCTGTGTTCTACAGTATTCAGTAGTTGAACGTGGTTGGCTATTTCTAAATTTTCAGTTTCCTGTGGAGGTCCCCAGTGTGATAACTAACTGTTTGGTGGTTTTCGTGACATTGTCCTTATGACCTTTTTACTTTGCCCAGCCATGATTTCTCCCACTTCTCCTTTGCTATCTATGTGTGGCAGAGTAGCATCGGGGAGCATTTTTAGGCAATAGTGTTGATTGTCTATCTTAAAAGGACATTCTTCTATTTCATGCTCGTTACGGTGAGGCTCATTACTCTTCATCCACTTGTGTAGATGTTACTGTACAGGTGTTGGTACTTCAATCTCAATATTGATGAGTGTAAGAAGCAGGGTGACCAAAGCCATCAACAACCTTACTTATAATCACCATAGACAAGAAAAAAAGAGAAAATCCTTCTTGTGGCTGTTTTGGTGTCTCTTAAACTGTAGCAACTAAAACAAAACAAAACAATCTGCAATTACTGAAATAAAGTTATATATCCTGGGTGAGACCAAATATTTAGCGTTTTGTTTCAATGTTACATATATATGCAGTTATGGAAAAATAACAAATCCAAACAAATCCAAACACACAGTATTATTGAGGACTAATTTGGTGCCAGTTACTTGGCAATGTGTTTTGCAGACAGTATTTCATTTTATTCTAGTGACAACGTTACTATATTCAATTGTGATCTTCTTTTCACAGGTGAGAAAAGTGAGGCATAGAGAAGTTAAATAATTTTCTACATTACCACAAATAATAGAAACACAGAAATTTTTTGTCTTTCCCTGCATTTTACATATATTTCTTTTTGCATGTCTCACATATAGTGTGAGACCTATTCCTACCGCTTGCTTTGGCCATTCTTTTATATTATTATCCTTTTGCAGATTTAAAAAGTTCTATCTGCCTTTTGAGTTATATCACCTGGGGTTCATAGATATTGTTTTCTTCAAGGGAAGTCTCTTGCTTTCCCAGGTACCTATCTGGTTGTCAGTCGCTTAAAAAGTAGATGACTTGAGTGATTGTTCTCTGTCACTTACGCTCTAGATCGCCTCCAGGTCTCAGCCACCTCATCCACTCATGTAGATGTTACTGTACAGATGTTGGTACTTCAATCTCAATATCAATCACCATGTGGAAGAATTAATAAAAAAGTAGTGTTATAATTCCACCTCAAATGGATGTAATCTCTTGTGAGCATCTCAAAATACTGAAACTCTTTATTATCCTCTTAGCACACTATCGTATTGACAGCACTTTGTTTTACCTTATCATTATAACATCATCACTGAGAATTTCCACTTGTGTCACTACAAGATGATTATGACAGCTTCACTAAGCCTCATTCATGTGAATTGAAAATTAGTGCCATAAAGAAAATTCCTAATAATTATTTTCCAAGACTTATTGGTACTTTTCAAACTTAAACTCATTAAACTGATTTGAATTTCACTTCAGCAAATTCACACTGAGTGTTCTTATTAAATTGGTCTCATACTACTTTTAGGTAAAGATTTAGTAAGAAAATATATTAGGAAAATCCACATGCATAATCTCGTCACATATATTACTGTGGTATGTATGTTCTCAATACTTGGGATGTATCAAAATAATTATATGGTAAATTAAATTACAAAGTAATACTACAGATACTGTGTTAGTTGTTATACATTCATCATCTTATTTAACATGCTTGTCTCCATGAGAAGTTGTGTCCCCATTTTAAAGATGTGATAATTGAACATCAAAGATGTTAAGTAACTTGTTCAGAGTCACATAATTTGAATGTGGCAAGAATCTTTTTGGAGTACAATTCTCCTAGGTTCTAAAATGCTTAATTCTTTTAATTTTGTCACATTGCTGTGTTAACTCCACATTGCTGTGATCCTCCTATTGTTTGTTTTGTTTTATTTTTGTTGTTGCAAAAACGAGAGAAGGTAAGGATAGTCTGCTATAATGAGAAGTAGGTTCTGCATTTTCTTACGTTCTAGTTCAACCTAAAAATTACGAATTTAGGAATGATTAATTTTTCCCCAAACTTAACTATTATAAGAAAGTTTCAACAAATATTGCAATAATTAAAGTCAGTATGCAAAATGCTTTATGAAAGTTGAAATAAAGAGAGAGACAGGGAGATGACAAAATCTCACCATTAAGAAATTTGAGTACATATATTTTTCAGATGACTGAGATTTTTTTCTCTTTAAACATCAAGAGATGGCATCCACATTTTGGGTGGAAATACTCTATCACACTTTTCCATGCCTTGTCTGTACATAATTTTGCTTGCTTTCTTGATGACTTCTCACTATAGATTTATTTGTTATATTTATTGCAGAGTAGCCCTTGATGTTTAATGAAATGTGGGCAATTATTGCATCCTACATTGAATTGTGCCCAGAATTTTGTAGATTTTCCTCCCTTAGTTTCGTCCTATTTGTCATTTCTTTCTACTTTCTTCATGTGGTATTTCCTCTTTATATTTTGTGATGAGTTGAGGAATTTATTTTCTTTTTTAATATCCAAAATGGTTAGGTTGACTACAAGGATTGAAAGGAGGAGAAGATGTATGTACAGACACAAACAGGCAGAAAAGAGAAACCTGTTTTCTTAAAATTGTGTCTAAAGTAAATGTTCATAGGCCTTAAATGAGAACCCAAGTAAATAAACTTATATAAGAGTGGAATACAAGTGTTTTCCACAGTAACTCAGGTGGTGAAATTAATGACAAGAAGGTTGTTTTACAGTTAGGTAAGGCAGAATGTGTGGCTTATTTCCCAAGGAATATTTATGAATGATTTTGGAAACAACCACCTTGCAAAGAGCATTTGAGCAACAGTGAGAATGGCAGAAAGAGCCATGCTCTTTTAGGCTGAAATCAACCAAGAAAGCTTTTTATACAATAAGTCTATAAAAGCTTGTAAATGTCATTGTAAAGTAATTCCTATTTTAGACAATATTATTTCATAGCACTTGATCAGTAAAATATCTGGGATTAGAAGGGAAAATGTTTGAGCTCTATGTAGGGAAGTCAGAAAACCTATTCTTAAAGGGTATACATTGAGCACTTTAAGGCAATGAATTCCTATTCCAGTACCTAAGTGGCAGAGGCCAGGTATGTTTGTGCTGGTGTGGCACATAGAAGGCCTCCATTCAGTTTGTTAACTGATTTAGCACATTGACACTGTAAAATAAGAGCAGAATAGGATTAGGTGTGGCCTTAGTAAGGCAGAACTAATAGGTAATCTCTTTATCCTGTACAATCATGAATATCAGCACTTAGTAAATTTTATATACTTCATTTTATATATGAATTCTAGTTATCTCCTAAATTCTTATTGTGTTATTATATATTATCCTCAATGTATGAATCTGTGTCTTCCTAACTGGTATAGCAGTTAGGCCCAAATGTTTAATCACCAAAAGAGACACTTTGGTTGTTATCATTGATGAGTTGGGGATTCTTGGATAGCTAGCTCACTCCCCACCTACCCTGAGATAAGCTGTGATTCGGAGGCATCTTGTGGCTCTGCTTGAGTTTTATCATTATTCTCTACAAACAGACAGTGAGGAGAGGGCACATTAATGGCTACAAATCATGTTTCAGGTTCAGGACATGTGTCATTCCCATATAGTCCAATGACTGGAACTCACAGATCCCTACTCCAAGGAGGAGATGGAGTCCAGTTTTAAAAAAATCAGAAAAGAGAGAGAGCATTTGCAACTGTGTTATGTATTGAGTGACTGAAAGATTTGTATCTGATAGAGAATTATCGTACCAACCAATGTAGCAGCTGCATCTTTGCATCAATAGAGGGACCACACAGAGAAACATATGCAAAGTCTTAAACCTGCTTGCAAACTCTAATTTCACCGGTATCTGTGAGTCAAGCCCTCAACAGGAATGCTAAGCCATGTCTTTGTTTCTGTTTTACTGCCATTTTGGTTTTCCTCAATATCTACTTTTTGTCAAAATTCTAAGTGAAAGGATTTCATTCGAGGTAATTATTATCGAGGTATTGCTGAGGTACTATGCTTATCAACTGAATACCAATAATAGTTATCTGTGAGCAGAAACCTAATATCCGCATTACTTTCCATAAATTATACATAATAATTTAGACCACAAAAGGAGAAATGTTAAATATCTCCACAATAATAGAGTCTGAAGATAAAATAATAATTTATCAGCTTTGTCAATTGATCACTTTCCTCAAAGCAACAAATGTACTAATAAAACCAGTTTATATTGCATAAATTTAACTATGTATATAAAAGTACACATTATCACCATTATTGTCTTGAAATGTTTTCTTTCTTAGAAAAAGTTTATAACAGATATTTTTATTTATTTAATTTTTTAATAATATATATTTATTGTTATTTATATCTTTTACATTTTGTATTCCCCTTGGGTAACCCACCACCAATTCACCCATGATCCATCTCCATGGTCCCTTGTGTACTTTTCTACTCCATTTTGTGCCCTTATCCTCCTTCTCCTCCCCTCTATTTGGTTTCCCTATAGTGCTGTTTTAAGTGAAACTATTTTATATTTTTCTCTTTCTTTCTGGCTATTTCGCTGAGTATGATCCCCTCTAATTCCATCCATGTTGTTGCAAATTGCATGTGTTTATCTTCTTTGAGTGATGAATAGTATTCCATTGTGTGTATGTACCACATCTTCTTGATCCAGTCATCTATTTTTGGACATCTGGGTTGCTTCCATACCTTTGCTAAAGTGCCGCAATGAACATGCGGGTTCATGTATCCTTTTGGATTAGTGTATAACAGATATTTTTAAAGGCAATTTTTTTTTTATCATGAAAATTGCTTGATGCTAATTCAGTACCATTTTAGGGTTAAAAAGAGCTGCAATGTTAGTTAATTTGTGGGTTATTTTTATTTATACAAATGTGGATATATACACCAGTGGAGATAGGTGATAGGTATTTATCTGAAAAGGTTGTGAACAGTGAATATAATCCCACTTGTTAACACAAACAAGTGTTGAGCAAATGATTATCTAGGAAAAGTTAAAAACTTCGGTTTTTAAAATAGGCCTGTGTTTAGTTTTAGGCTGTCATTTACTATATATAAAACCTTGAATGGATTTTTAATCCCACTAACCTCAGTTTTTTCACTTGCCGCATAACCCCAATAACCTCGTCTATAAAAGAATGTTGAAATGATCATCAAGTGTCTACAGAGTCCATTAGTGGTGCTCCATATCCATCAATTTCATGCTCATTCCTTCTGTGTAATTCCACATTTAAGATATCACCAATACAATCTGTATCAACATCCTCGCCCTCACAAAACTTTGCTAAAGAGGACCTTTAATGTAACTAACATTTGGTTTTACTTTTTTCCCTCCAAGTTAAATTTTTGTTAAGTTTTCACATAAAAAAAACTATAGCAAGGTATATAAATAATACTTCTTACTCTGACTAAAAATAATTCTGACACTTTATATTCTTTTTGAAAATTTCAGTCCAATGTGGTGTGAAATTCAGGGCTGGAAATCTACATTTCTGGTGAAAATACTTATTTAACTTAGTGGCATAGATAATATGAAAGGTAGAGAAGAATTCAACTTTATGGTTTTATAACAAAAATTGCTTGGAAAAAGAGATCAGGCATTGTTCAGTTTGCCAATGATGCCAATTCCCCTAAGTAGTGAAATACCAACCCATTCTCAGTTGATAGCTGAGTGAACATATTACATATGCATATCTATTCCTTTTATTTGAACTCAGGATGACTAGTTCTGCCCTTTCGCAAAAATGACCCCTCTATCGAAGAGAAAATACTCCACTGAATAAATCATGAACTTGACCACAAATAAACTCTTGTGGTTTTATAATCTAACCCTTACTTTGCAACTGGTGAAGATAAATTTGATGTCTTATATATTGAGGATAAATGTTATGAAACCACTCCTTTGCAAGTAACTATAAAATTATAAGGCAAGTATGCACATTCACAGTGTGCTAAACCACCTTCTTATTTCTTCCTTGTTCATTTAACTTTAAAAACAGACTGGGCTGAAAGTAAGGTCAGTTTTAAGGCAGTGCTTGTTCAGTTTTATGGAAAGCTCAGCAGAATTGTTATGAAATATGAAGTAGCGATCTTTGTAGGTTGAAGACGGTCACATCTTGGCCTTTGTATACCTTTTTAAAAACACGATACTTTCAAAACTAAAATTGAGTACAATAGTGATAATATTATAAAGTGCAAATAATTAAAGGCATATCAAACTTGAGACACAACCAGTCTTCCTTTTATAATGTTTTGTCAATAGACTCTCGGGATAAAACAGAACTTTAAAATGAAGCAAGTAATAGAAAATCAGTGTCTTAGGGAAAATGGTCTTTCCATACAAATGGAATTTGAGCAACTGTTATAAACAAATTAAGGGTAATTTAAATTATATAAATATGATTTAGTGCCAAAAGTATGCCAATCAAATAAAACTAGTTGATACTATATTCTTTAAGTTATTTTGTAAATAAGTATATTGTGTATCTTATAAATAATTTATTTCATTATAAAAATAGTTTGTGGGATATATCTAGATTAGATATTTAACCAAGGGGTTTTTTTTCTTAATTTTGAGAAAAAATTTTGCAACACCTGTTCCCCACTTCTTTTAAAATAATTGGAGCAATGTCAGTAACATTACTGGGCATACTGTGAATTTCTTATAGAAGGATGTACTACTTTTATTCAGATGAAAATACTATCTTAAGTTAAGAAAATGCCTTAGTTTATTGACCAAAACCTGTGAGAAAGACACAGGAAGTCTTTCTGATATTGGTGATCAGAGATTGAAGAGAATAGTGGTTTCTGCAGGGTTCAGATTAGCAGAGACAGAGAGGGACAACCACATGTTGTGAGGAGAGGAAGCAAAGTGTTCAGATGATGTTTGAGTTGGTTGGAGGTGTGCTCGAGGCATGGCTCTTCTATCTACTAGCTATTTGATGATGGACACATAATGATAAACAGGGCTGAAAACAATACATAGTGAGACATCTCAGGGTGGTTATGATGATCTAAGTAGACAGAAGGTGCAAACTGCCTTGCACAGTGTCTGACATGTAGGCAACACTGACAAATATCAGTCCTTAGTAGTAGTATTTGGGAGAGGGTTTTTTTGCGAATGTGACTGGTCTAGAGAGTGTGGGGGGTAATATGGACTCTAGGTCCTGACCCCACTGCTTCATTTAACTCAACGCTCTCTTCAGATGGAGCAAGGGTTTATTTTCCTGAGTGGAAAATTGCCTTTGCATAGTCTTTTTCTTTCCACTGCCTACGCCTTTCCCCAATACCCCATCAATCTGCTGGTACCTTGTATTACTTGTTCATTGGTTGGTAGCAAATTATCACGTGGCAGCTGAAAATAACAAACACTTATGCTCTCAATTTCCATGGGTCAGGATTCTGGGCACAACCTACTTGGGCCTTCCCAAAAGGCAGTTACCAGAGGTATCCTGTTACAATTGGTGGGACTTTGCATTCATTTAAAGCTTACTGATTGCTGGCAGAATTCAGTTACCTGTGGTTGTAGGTTAGAGCCTTGTGTTTGTAGGTAGTTTATAATACATAAGTAGTACATTCTGATCAGAATCTGCTATTTCATATTACATATTGAATGAAGAGGGAAAGAGGAAGGCCTGAATGTAGTTAACTTATAATGTCAGTGTGAAAGGAAAAAGAAAGGGAAACTTTTGCAAACAAAGACATATTTCAAATACCTACTGCATATTGTTTTGAATCTATCCAATTCATCTTTCGATGAGTTAGGGCAGAGAGAATGGAACGCTGTGGGGTCTTGACCATTGCTCTGGTAAAAAAGGTAGATCTATACTACATAATGGTGAATATATTCTTGTTTTCTATGATATAGTTCTTATGATATAATTAGCTGCACTTAAATGAGGCAGCACTGCATTTACTTATGGATTTTTATATTTGCTGAAAAGCCTTAATCAGTTTTAGTCTTTCATGAGCATGAAATTAGACACAGTTTTATACCTTTTTTGATGAAAAGATTGTAAGTCACAACTTTTTCTTCAAACAGAAACACTTAAGTACAGCTATGTGGTGGAGGAGAGTTAAGAAAGAACCATACTGTGAATAAATGAATTCCTACCCAATAGATTCAATAAAAAGTCATAGGAGAAGTTGAATTAAATCATACCTAAACTTATATTTTAGAATTTTACTTTATTTTGTATTATTTTTTTAAAAAATTAAGTAATGAAGTGGACTACAATCACAAGTAGAAACAAGGATTTTGCAGGTAGACAGAATTACAATGGGATCAAGATCTGTGACTAAATCATGGGATAATATTAGGCAAGTTACTATCCCTCCTCAAGCTTCCAATTTTTCAGGGATAATTGAAGAATAATTATATCCAGTTTGTAGAACTGATGTAATGATAAGCAATTAAAAATATATAATATATATATATACACACACACTACACAGTGCCCAGCATATGGAAGAGGAGTTGTAACTATTGATGTTATAGTTGTCTCTATACTGCCATTCACATACTAGGTTATTTTGAGGGAGAATGTGATAGAAAAACCATTCCCAGTAAACTACCATGAAATTATAGAGAGTATAATAACTTCAAAATCATTGAGCGAATCATGGGGGAAGAAAGTACATGTTTATCATTCACTTATAACCTTTTATGAAATTATTATTCCATGACATTGTTAAGTAAACTTTCTTGGAAAACAGATAATATATATTTAAACTTATTTCTTCATAATTCCGTATTACTTAAAAAAGGTAGTAAATAAGCATACTGATAATGATAAAGAGTTAAATATATTATCATAAAAACTAGTATTTTTGCTGATATAATATTATTTGATTCTGACTTTCCTGCTAGCCAGGGTAAAAAGAAAGAAAAAGAATACTTTCAACAAGCAAAAGTTTTTTCTGGACCTTAGTTTTGAAAGTGTCTAATACTATTATTTTATATATATGTATATATATTTATATGTAAAATACTATTAATTTTTGTATTTCAATTAAGGAAACAGTAGAAAAATAAAGTATAATGTTAAAATATGACTCCAGAAAGAATGATTCTGCTGAGAACTAACCCTAAACACATCTGTGGAATCAAAATTTTTCCTTCATACTCTACCTCTATTCCTTAATACTTCACAACACAGATGCTATTCAAAGCATTCAAAGCAAGTTGAAATTTTAGCCCATATACAGGAACACACACATATAATGCAATTCCACATCGTATGGATACCCAACTGTTGACATTCCAATATACCATCCCCAACTGTTGACTCTACTGAAGGAAGAGGTTTTGGTGTATAAGACTTGCCTGGAATGTCAGAGTCATGAAAACTTATCCAATCCAGCCTTGCCAATGTGAGTATGGGACATTTATTACCAGGACATTTATGAACCTGTAAGTGAAGAAACTGGACTAGACAAGTCCCACCTTATTCTAGAACTATGCCCACAACAGGGCTTACTTAGCACAATGTACTCCATAAGTAAATATTATGAATGAATCCTATTCCTCAGTGGTGACAGGAATCTGATTTAACTACTCTGATGTTTAAGAGCATTAATTGATGTAAATATTTGATATTTCTCAATGAAAAGAGGGCAGGTGGTAACAACAAAACTATAAATATTTATAACAGGATTTTTTTCAGCCTAGTCACAGTTGATATTTTTTACTGGATAATTTTTTGTTGTAAGGGATTGTCCTAGGCATTGTAGGGTGTTAAACGGAATACCTGGCTTCTACCAACTAGACATTAGTAACACCACCCCCCTTAAGTTGTGACAACCAACAATGTCTGGAGACAATTAGACACCATTTGAGAAACATTGGTATATATGAACCTGTGTGTGTGTGTGTGTGTGTGTGTGTGTGTGTGTGTGTGAGAGAGAGAGAGAGAGAGAGAGAGAGAAAGTATTGCCCATTACATATTACATATTGTTTATTGTTGTTTGTTGTACCTTGACCATATGAGGTCAGTCATTGATTTTAATTTTATGTTCTTCCATGTCATAATAGATAATTAATACAGTTATCCCAAAGGTCACTTTTATTTTGAATATAGCATGGCTGGAGTCTAAATAAATTAAGTATTTTCCAAAATCACCACTATGTACTTCATTTCATTGCTTATATTCTTGATAAAATCATGCAAACACAAGCAGTCTGATGTTATTTTTTTGTTTACAGTATTACTGTGTTGTTTTGGTTAACAGAATGAAAAACAGCACTGTAATACTACAAGTAAAAATGTTTTATTCTTAGTTTGTTTCATCAATAAAAGCTGACATTTTTGCAAGAAAGATGTTATACTATTGAAATTAACTCTTAGTCAATTGTAAATAATTGTATTATATCGGTATGTTATCATGAAGATTAGAAATCATTTCCTACAGAATCATGTTTTTGCTTCCTCAGCACAGTTTCAATTGAAAGGAATTTGAATGAAGTGCATCTCATTACTAACATAAAGTAGATGGAGCTTGAATAATTTTTATATTTATTTTCCATGGATGGCTATTACATTTCTTATCCTATCTATCCAAATTTTATAAAATAAATTGTTTTAATCCATTCTTTGGAGAGGAGCAATGAATTTATTTTTGCAAAAGCTATGCATCTGAATATATTATAATATGCATAAAGCTCTGTTAACACAGTTATTTATATAAAAAGTGTAGCTGCCTTACCTTTTATTTAATTTACATACTTTATTTACTTTCTGACAGGTTCTTCTCCTTGCATTTTTATTTACATACCAAAAATGTCTTTTCAGATAAGTCAACTAAAACTTTAATGTACTGTATAATTTAAAACTCCATAAAATGTTTTATGTATTATATAGTTTTGTATGAATTTTTAGGTTGTTGGCATAGAATTTTGGAAATATTTCATCAATGATTCCTATATAATAACACCATATTTCTTAAATATGAAGGAAAATAAAGCATTGTCTTTTGTCTGAGATCATGTTTAGAAAGAATTATAGAACTTATACTCAGTCTATTTGTTTCAAACCGGAAAAAATCTCTGGCTATTCTTAAGGATATATTTTTTTCTGAAAAGATTAATACAAACATCATATGATAGGGGCATCTCGCATTCTTAGAGAATCTAATGATTTTTCTAGGCTATACAAAAGATCATTATTTTTCCATTCAAATGTTGGAAAGCAATACAAGTTCCCCTATACGCTTTATAAGTTGTAACAGGGATCACTCACCAGAGAAGTAGTAAGGCTCCAGTATATCATTTCAAAGAAGTCCAGTTTTAGAAATATAAACTTAATCCTGTTCCCCTCCCTTTTTTATATTTAGTTTTTCTAAAGCATGGTTTATATTTGCATAGCCCACCATTCATATTCTTGTGAGTTCATGATATAAATAATTTGAAAAATTTTATTCAGTTCCCCAAATTATTCCAGTCATTATGGATGATTCATGAGAGGATTAATCTCTTGGATGTGACATGAAACTAGAGAGGAAAGACACTACCTATCATATCATTTGCAGTTAAGAACATGCTGCATATCTTTAAGCTTTACTTAAAGTGCTTATAGTAATTGGGTGTGCATGCCTTAGCTCCGTTAAAACCCAAACAGCAATATGGGAGAGTGTGGTTTGTTTTTTAAATGTGCAAGGAAGGAAAATTAGTGAAATCTGTTTAAGTCACAAAACTGCCTCATTCAGGACCCAATTCAGCAGCATGGAAAAAGTAACTCAACTTAACTGTACTCTTAGCATATGTCTGAGCTCACAGATTTCAATTCACTTTAAATTCCTTTCTTGTCCCATGGATCTGCCTGCAAAGAAAATACAAAGATGGTAAACTGGTTCAGTAGTTCATCACCCCTAGAGTCTCTTAAGGTTTTCTGAATAAAAATGTCTCCAGTTACAGGTAAAGTGCCTCTTATGTGTTGGAATGATGATACACAGAAAGAATTGTTTTCTTTTTATTATCCCCTTTTCCTCTTTTCCTTCTCTCTACCCTCTACTACTACCACCACCAGTAAACACAATTACACAGATGCATATGGAGTTTAAGGCTATAATCTTTTTTATCCATGCAATGAAACCTGGGGGGGGAAGAAACACAACCAAGCTAATGGACAATAGATTTAGATATTTTACAGAAATTGTGGTTTAGTGACCTAAATTGCACCATAATCTTTTAAAGGATTACAGTATTTGGGTAGAAAAAAAATGATCTCTCCTTCTATAAAGGCATCTCTGTATAAAGGGATATTATTGGATATGAGCTGCATGGTAACAGCAGATATTTTTCTTTATATCTTTCAGCAATTCAGAATAGTTCTCAGATACATCTGAGAAGTAGCACTGAAGAATTAGTCTTCATTTATAATCAAACATTCTTGAATAACATTTTCTTCTAATTTTTGTTTTAAAGGTCTAACATTTGATCGTATGTTTTCTTTAGTTAACTTTCTATATTATATGGCAATCTCTGCAGTTATTTTTTTCAAAGATAAAAAAGAAAAAAAGCATGCTCAAAATGTAGAAGTTATTTTTGCAGTAACGTATGTCATGATTTTTAAACATTCAGGCCTTTAAACTTTTTTTATAGTGTATGTTCTTGCCAATCCCAGCACAGTTCTACAAAGTAAAATATTTGGCAGTGAATTCATATTAACAGATGGAACAAGAAATTAACACGTTTTTGCTTCGCTAATTCACAGTTCTTTTAATACGCTAATTCTAAATCACCTGTTCTGACTTTGACAGGCTACAGACACCTGTTTGGGGTAATATTCCACAGCTAATTATTACACGAGAAATTCAGTTTCCAACAAAAGGTTTTCTGTGTGAAATTGTCATAGTTAACAAATTAGTAATACCAAATACATATAAATATATTTCTGATGTCTTAATTTAAATACAGTTCATCTTCTACTTATCTTTAACTATAGAATGATATATGAAAACTAGAGACTGTCCTCTTAGTGTTTGAATTCTGTCTATCACACTTTACACTATGGTTGCACTGATCAAGTCGGGATGTTCTTCCCAGTAGCAGAGATTTACTGTAATACTGTATTTTAAATGGCAGGAAAAGAGTATAGAATTTTCAAGCGGCTGGAAAAATTCCTAACTGTATGTTAAAAATGACTCAGGAGAGTTAAAAAAACATACTGACAAAATGAAAGAGAGAAAAGAAAAAGCCTGGGTGGCATCATGTGAAAGACAGACAACAAATAAATAGGAAGTTCACTGAACTACAGAATTGGAAGTGTGACTCACTCACATGAAGCACCAAGAGGGCAACTGACTTCTTTGCTAAGGACTTGTTTGCTGAAAGAAAAGTAAAGTAATGATGCCAGGAATTTTAGGGATATATAATCAAAAGCCTCCACCCCGCCCCCAATATCTCAGCCTCTTAAGGGACAAACTACTTCTGTTTTCCACTAAATCCTGAATTTCTTGATCTCTTTATATTGTTCTTAGATCTTCCAAAAGAGTCATTTCCCTCTATCACCTCAGATGATCTCCTTCCATAGTAACTCTTCTTCACTTTAATTCTCCCATAAAACCCATGCTCCAGGGAAATGTGGAGGCAAAGTGTGTGTGTGTGTGTGTGTGTGTGTGTGTGTGTGTGAAAGAGAGAGAGAGAGAGAGAGAGAGAGAGAGAGAGAGAGAGAGAGAGAGAGAGGTGTGGGGGTGTGGGGGCAGACTGACGGAACAAGAAGCAAAATCAGAAACGTAAGGTTTTTAGATGTTTGTAACATAACGACAGATGCTGAGGTAGAGTCTATCTTTAGATTTGCCAAAGGTTCCATTTTGTGTGTCTGTTTTTTGATTCTCCCTAATTGCTGTTCAGCTTTGTATGTGGCTTTGCTAATGTGTCTTCCTTAACCACGTTAGGGAAGCAGAAAACTTGTCGTTTCTTTAATTAACCTTTATATCTTACTACCCAGATAGTAGAGTTCACCAAACAGGCACTCTTGGAACTTTTAAGATTTGTAGTGTTATACTCTGATTTAGAAGGTATTGTACAAAGTATATTTTTAAAATGCATTTTTATTTTGCAAGACTTCAGGTGGTTGAGGAGAAAGCTTGTTTTTTACATTTAGGCTCCTTGTAATTTCGTTGTTTTTCTCCCAATTGCTACACTAGAAAGCACATGGTCTTTAAACCATGCTTTATGACATTGCTATTTGCAGAAATTTAACTGGCAGCCCACCCCAGGAAGATAAAATCCTGTTTCATCCAAGTTTGGTTCCCCTCCTACACCCACACCTGAAACCATATTTCTGCCAGAGCTTACATTCTGCTAAGGAGGAAACCAATCTTTTATAATACTTTAACATACGTGAATTTTATTTTATTTTTAATTAAAAAATTGCATTTCTCATCCAAAAATGCTAGATGACATTTAAAGCTAGAAAAGAGTTTCCAAATAACTCACCTTTACAATTAACTCTTATCAGAACTAGACAGTTATTTCACTGTACAGGATATAAGCAAATGGTTATGACGTAGCTGTGAAGTTGAAAGACCTCCACCACCACTCAAGTTCTTGGCAAAGTTCAGAAGCACATTATTCTACAGGGATTTGCTCTCAGGGCTCAAAGTTTGGAAGAGAGTTACTTGTACAGAATTGGAATAAAATCAACTTTTATTTTCAGTTAATAAGGTGCCTCAAGAATAAAGTAAACGTCCTAATCTTTGGGGGAGGAAAAAGACTCGAGGAAGTTTCTGCAAAATTCTTTTAAGACTCCCTGAAATCATGTTTATATATCGACTTCTTACCTTTGAAGTGACTTAAATGAATTTTATCATATTATAATGCAAAATATTTTAGATTTAATATTTAAAGGATGATGGTTTTGTAAATGTGTGTTAAGGATATATATTCGATGTAAAATTCTTCAGAAAACTGTTCAAGATCATGAGTGACATTACAGTTCAACTCAACTGTTCTCAGTTAAAACATTTTTGACAAATCAAATAATGAAAAGTAATATCTTCAATTTACTCTACTTTAATAAAAACTTATGTGTAATATATGAAATGAATTATATCATTTTGATCTGGAAATGCTATATATCTTTATATATAATATATACCACATATACAACATACACATACATTATAGAAGTCTATTAAATCATTTAAAGAAGATTGCAGAATATAGACTAAAGATTTATTACAGCAGCAATTAATCACTTTTCTAAGCAAATAAATGTCTACAGACTTATTTAAAGGGGAAAGGATTGTTTTATAAAAGTAGCAATACTGTTCATTTATAATCACCATTTATACCCTTATATTTTTAAACAGTTGTCTCCATATATATATATATATATGTATGTATATATATATATACACACATATATATATATGTGTATATATATATATACACACACACATATCAATGTGCTGGATTTATAATCTTATTTATATAATATATTTTTTTAAATAATTGAGTAATTTTCTTAAAAAATAATTTTCTTAATGTACATAAACAACCCTAAGCCGATTCTATTAATGTTAGCTATCTTAGAAATGTTAGTACAATAATAATAACTTTATAGGTAGCAAATACTCTCCATAAATTACTTTATATTCTATTAATATATTTTTGTTCCATTTCACAGAATAGGTACCTGAAACTCAAAAAGGTTAGTAAGTGACTAGTTAGTTATTAAGTTAATAAAAAGTTATAACTTCTTCTCTGGTCTCAGTGCAGTGACCAAGATAAAATTTACAACATCAGACTAATTGCAAAACTCATTCTTTTCTCACCACATTATACTGATGATCAACTTTATAATAGCTGGATATATAGAATTCAGCTTTAGCAGCAGCCATCAACAAAAACCAAAAGGCATTTAAATAATGATATAGGCAAGTGAACTGCCTATATAAGAACTCCAAATTAATCACTGAACATAAAATGCTAAGTGAACAAATTGCCTTGCTTTAGTAATCTGCAGTAATCCTGCATTATCAATAGATACATTAATGTCAAATAGATCATGATGTGAAATATGTTTTTAAAATTCAGTCTTAATGTTTGCAAATTATTCATTGGCATTAACTTTGCCTTCAAGAAGTTTACAGTTCAGTAAATTACAAATCTCATAATTTTTTAGTTTTAAAATGCATATAAAGATATTTATATAAAATAATTATGAGAAAATTTTAGATGTGTTGTTACACTGAAGAGATTTTCTTTTTATCATAAAATATATTTAGCAACTACATTATAAATCATAACTAGATTATTGTATTCTTGTGCCAAAGACCATATCTGTATTATTTAGTATTAGTTTTTCAACTTTCCTCACAGTCATGGCACAAAGTATATGTTTTAACAAGTCAGTGTTGGATGGATGGATGGATGGATGGATGGATGGATGGATGGGAACTCTGGCAGTTAATTCTGTGGCTGTGAAAATGAGGAGAAAAGGGCCACACACATAAATGCACACCTGGTAATCCAGACAATAAAAAATGAAGTCTTGCGTGGTTTCATTTAATAAACCTTTATTGAATATTTGTCAATAAATTGATTTAAGCATGGAATAGGATCAAGGACAATTAATGGTCACATGGATCTTACCTTCCAATGGGGGAGGTACAATAAGAAATTAATAAATGAACATAGTAAACAAGATAATTGCTTTATTTGAGTATTGCTATAAAGGCAACAAGTATGAGATGGCGAAAAATGTCACTCAGTTGACTACTTTAAAAGCATAGGCAGGGAAAATTCAAAGGAAGGGATTTTTTAGTTCAGACCAAGCAGTGTGAAGGAGAAAAAGAACATTCTAAGCATAGCTGGAGATACCTGATCATTGACAATGAAGCTGAAGAAAAGGAACTCATAAATCCTTTAGGGGAATCAGTAGCTTCTTATTATTAACTTTCTTTGTGTTGTTTACTTAAATATACTTGTGATCCTCAAACACAGCTAAACATAAAAATTTGGGGGTTAATTTTTAAAAAATCCAGATAGTTGGAACAATTGCTGCTGCTGAACAGCAGTTCCCAACTGTGTGTATATTTTTAAAACTTCCCAGGTGACTCTGTACAAGATAGAAAGCAACAAAAAACAATACTATCATCTTATGGTTTCTACTAGCTGAAAACAGTTACTGAATTATTCTAATAAGCACTATGTAAGATCTACTCTCTCCAATAATTTTCCACTTTATTGATGTAACAGTGGTTTACAACACTTTATATGATTTAGGGGGATATGTTCACATCTTCTCAGATGTCTGTTACAATCACACCCCCATCATCCAAACACCCATAGTCCTTTACCATAGACCATTGTGCCCCCTTTCCCCTTGTTCCCATTCCTAACCTTCCTCCCTCTCTATTAGCCATAATTCTATTTTTAACCCAGAAAATGATCAGTCATGTTATATATATACCTAAATTACCTTAGTCTTCTATGATATGAATATATACTAAGTATTTACATGTAAACATCAAATAATTTTCAACTCAAATAGTATATTTCAACTCCAAACAGGTATTATTTCAGGAAACTTCTAATCATCAGACCTCCCTCCTAGTGTAGTTAATCAATTAACCAGTTAATCTGTCTTCTGAAACCTGATAAACGTGGTCCTCAGACAGGCAGCATTGGTGGGGCCCATAATTTGTTAGAAATGCTTAATTCTAGGTGATATGACTGTACAGAATCAGTCTGCATTCTGAGACACGTCTCAGGCAATTTGAATTCACAATAAAATGTAAGGATTTCTTGAGCTCTAATTATATGCCCAATTTCAAGCTAGGTGCTAGACTACACAGAAGGAATACAAGTTTACCAGAATTTCACTTTGACCAGAAGAATCTAACTAGTTGTATTTGGAAAAAGAAAAAGAAAATCTAACAATTTTTGGAAACATTCATTTGAATTTGCAGTTGAGTCAAAGTCCTAATTCCGGTTACTAACTCTGATCCATAACATGAGATTCTCAGTTCATTTCTGTTTCCAAATATTTAACCTCACTGTAAATATAATTCTGTCCATCAATCTTCATTGTATAACCATGATTTTACCATTATTTTCAGTCAAGATTATAATGAATTATTTCCTAATGAGACTCTTGTTACCGTATTTGCCTCTATTTATATTTTCCAAAATTAGTAACTTTTTTAAAGACCTGTTCCCTTCCAAATTGATCTTGCATAATTGCAGTGTATGTACTAAGGTGTTTGTTCAAATGTTCAAATGGTAGTGTTTCCAAAACATTTTTCCTAACCACTTCTAAGCCTCTCTCTTCCCCACCCCCATTTCAGTTTTCCTTATCATCCTTTCCACTCTCTGTAAGCACATTGTATCACATTGTTAACTAGTTAATTGTCGTTACACCTAAATATAAGCTCCAGAAAGCAGGGGTTTTCTCTTTATTATCTACCAGTACCTAGAAGAGTGCCATGTAAATAACAGAAAAGGAGGAAATAATTTTTGTGTGGTGTGGATGTTAACTGAAATCAGTGTACTAGGATGTTTGCAGTGTGCATAGAGATATCATCAATAAAAAATACTTATAGAGCACCTATTATATGTCACTGTAGTAAACTCCAGATAATTGGGTATGCCAGATAATTGGCATATGCCTTCTGGGGACATACAATGTAGTTGAGCAATATATGAATTAAAAAAAGGAAAGGATATAATATGCAAAATCAGTTATTCTGGAGTGAAAAGGTGAGCTCAGTGGCAAGAAGTGGAAGAAAAACCTCTGAAATCTATCATCAGATAGAAAGGGACCACTTACGGTCCCTAGACCACCTCAACTAGGGAATTTGCACTTTATTGTGTAGAAATTTTTAAGAAATAGCCCTGTGTTCAAAATGATGATTTAGGAGGATTCATGCAAAGACAGTGTGCAGGATGAATTGGATTGTGAGGAGGCTGGACAGAAAGACAATTGACTAGGAGATTTTGAATGATATATGTAAAGTAAGGCTATTTTAAGGGGTGGCATTGGAATTGTAGTACATTAAATGAGTTAATAAATGTTAAATGTTAGAAGGCCACTTAGCAAGGAAAAATACTATATGATTAATTGCTATCATCATCTTCTTCATCACTATTATGGCTCATAAAATTATCTACGAAACTTTTTCACAATTAGAACTAATAGAGGCTGTGTAGAAAACAATTCTTCCAGAGATAAGGATATCATTTTCTGGTGATTTACGACCCAAATCATAAGGCTGCATTTTAATGCAACAGTTCTGGCAATTAAAACTCAAAAAAGCAGGAGTTTATTCTCATCTTCCCAGAAAAAGTCACAGTCCTGCTTTTAGATAAAGAGCCTTTATTACAAAGAATCAAGAAAGATAAGAATGTTTCCCATATTCTAAAATGTTTTCTTTGTTTACTAATGGTAAACTACTCATCGGAAGAAATTTTTATTATTAATTTTTTCTCTTTCTAAGCAATAGTTTGCTTAAACAAAAATAAGAATATTAGAATCAACCTCACAAAATTGTGATTAAATGACAAAATGTAAGTAAATGACTCAGTCTCCATGCCTGATTGGGACCTTAATAAATATATATTGTCTTATTTTCTCTGCCAGCAACTTGTATCTTGACAAAGTTAATGCTCAATAATTGCTTATCAAATAAGTGAATATTGCTGATGTTGCTCTAACCATTGAACTTTTAAGCCATTTGTAATAAGCTTTCAAGTGACCAGGTTCAGAAAACCCTTATGTAACTATCTTCTAGTGTTGAAACTCTTATGTAAACTTGACTTTTTCTGTCTTCTGATCCACAATTTTTTCTTATAGATTTGTATGGTTCGTTTTCCCACAACATGCATTCTAATAAATTGGGATTTGGGGGGAGTAGGCCAGGAGCCCGAGGATCCCTGGCAGGTTCTTTCTAGGTTCTTGTCTTTGATGAGGAAAGAATTCAATGTCAAGATCAAAGTTACAGAAAAGCAAGAGATTTATTAATAGGTAGGAATTAGAGCAGCACTGCTCTCTGAGCAGAAAGGAACGCTTGAGTGGGTAACCACTTGATAGACAAGAGGAAGGACAGGAAAGCTCTCCAAGTGGAGAGGGTTCCCGAGAGGGTAGCAGTGTGGTTGTAAGAAGTAGGTACTTATTTGGGTATAGGGGACAAGGAGTGGGGATTTGGCCATTGGGGGTCAGTTGTTTCTCTTGCTGATTGGCTGGGCCCATAGGGCCTCCTAGGCTCCATAGGTCCACTGAGTTAGCCCACACTATTGGCCTACCTTCCTCAAACTAGCTTTAGTCCTTTACTTTAGCATTGTGTCATTGAGTTGGTGTTCTGGGCATTTCACTCCTTCCTGAGTTACAGGGGGAGGCCATACTCTCCTGGCTCCAACTGATTGTTTCTCAGTCAGGCTGTAAGTGGACTTAGGGCTTGGGTCACCCTGTTCCCAGCTGACTGCCTATACACATTTCATAACTTCCTCCTTCAACAATGTGAAGGAGGCCACGATTGATTTCCTAGCCCACGATTTGTTTGTTATTTGCTATGATATATTTTTTGATGCTCTTAAATTCATTTTGTCTTTCCTGTTTTTTCTCTTTCACTTTCTTCTCATATACTCTAGTTGTTTTTCCTCATTGGGTTTCACCTTTTTCTCTAATGCTGTTTGTTTGTATTTTAAAATTATAACTTCCTATTCACATATTCTATTCACCCTCAACCACTTACCTTCTTTTTATATATATTTCTTTCCTACTTTTCTTTTGAAGCTCTTTTATAATCTGCTCTATAAAAATATTTCCACCTCTTGGCACATTTTGCCTTTTGCCCAAGGTATTGTATTCCTAATTGGATTAGAAAATTCATCTTTATGAGGCCTTTTATGTGTTCTGTGCACTTATGGTTTTCTGTAAACAAAAATAATAAATAACAGGTGGATAGCTAAATATATAACTCACTGGGAACCAAGTATTTCAAGAGGCAGAAAAGGCTTTGTCAGAAAAATTCTATATAGATTTCAGAGTCCAGCGGAAACATAAATGGTGTTCATCTGTCACTTTTAATAGATCAAAACCTGCTAAATGTTAGTCAATAAAAAGGAAACATTTTTACGTATCTACGAAATTTTTCAGAAATTTATTGTAGTAAATGTTGTTGTTATGTTAAATGTGTGTTTTTTTATAGCACCAACCATGAAATTCCTGTCTCATCTTTACCCCTTTTTCAGTAGGTAGACAGATCACTCTATGAAGGATAATTGAAACCAGATAGGCTATAACCAAAACTTAGACATTACTAGAATACAAAATAGAACCTGATTAGGATTCTTCTCTGTGACAATACTGTCTCCTGGTAGCCTACCTCCAGCAGACAAAGGATGGACCAGGACCGTGGTAGGTCTGACTGACGGTGAGAGAATTCTGTACATTGTTTCCCAACTCTGCATTCCCTGACATCACACCGTTAGCTTGAAATGGGCTATGGTGGCAATATTCACACTAGGGAGGTCAGGGAATGCTATACATCTGGATCTTTTCCTTTACCCCAGAAAGCCCATGGTAAATATTTACTAGAATAGCACAGGGGCAGGTCTGGAAGTCTAAGCAAAGAAATGCTGGAATCACTTGGCTATAACCTTGATCACTGAGAGGGAGCACTCAGAAGTCAGGCAGATCCTAGAATCTGAGGGGCTGAGTGGCAGGGGGGCATTCAGGGACAAGCAACAAGATGCTACTCTGAGAAAAAATATCAGAGCAAAGATTAAAGATGAGACTAGTTAGAGATGCCTGAGGAAATTCTCTGAGTGGAAAAGGAGGCACTGTGCATTCTTTGTGTTGAACAGTTGTGGTCTCTTGTGGAGGAGGTTAGTACAATGGGTTTCATTTATCTATTTATTTTAAAAAATATTTATTTATGTATGCATACAAGAACTGGGGTACAGGCCAGAAGTACGGGGGATAAGAGGATTTACCAGAGACAGAGTAGGGAGAAAAACAGGCAGATCGAGTGAAATACACTGCTGAGGGGGACAGCAGGGGAGACAAGAGAAGTCTGCTGCACCATTTGGGTCATCTCCCTGGCTGGGGATCGAACTCCTGCTGCAGTGGCTGGCAGAGGCTTGCTAGTGCTGAGACTTTAACACCCGCGCCACCAGGAAGGCCCAATGCAATGGGTTTAAAAGGCCTATGGAGTATGACGGAAGTCAAACAAAAGGATTTTTTTAGGGTAGTACTGCAGAGGAAACCAGGCTCCTTTCACATAACAAAAATTTACCTAGTGAAATGAGGTTGCTGGGCTAAGGTCAACACCACCTTGCTCCACAAGTACTTCTCATGGGATCCAACAGCCTTCACTTGCTGTAGGAGGAAACCACAGCTGAATCGAGGATAGCCCTGGGTCCCTGGGTACCTTCCTTGGCTCTTGGGGGCCCACTGCCATTTTCCTGGTATCCTGATCACACCTCCCAGGTTACCTAGGAATCTCTTGGTGGATGCCTATTTTTTTCAGTGTAATTTGAATTGTTTCTCTTTGCCCTTTTTAAACTATTTTAAAATTTAGAGAATATAGATGAGCTAGGTTTATGATACATACAAAAATTGTTTTTATTTTGAAATAATAATGAATAGGCTTGTAAAAGTGGCTTTCTTCAGGAAACTTGAGCATTTGATGCAGCCAGACAAGTGCATCGCCCCGAGATAGCTGAGGCAGGGTCTGTTAATCTGGGAATTCACTTGTATTTGCTGATCACTCTTGCTCAGTATGCAAAACTGCACACATCAGAGAAAGGAATGAAATGTCCATGACCGTGAGAAAATTTATTTCAAGATTGGAAATCAGTCTTTTTCAATGCAATGTTACTGATTTACCATTTTTTTAATAATACTATGTGAGTTTGGGGATTGCAGCTTCACACCCCAATATGTAGAAATTAGTTCTATTTGAAAAATGATACACTGTTAAATATTTACTAATTAAAAGAATTGTAGATAGGCAAGCAATGGACCATATATCAGTGAATTACAATGTTTTATAACAGTCTTTGTAAAAACTATACAAAGGAATATAAGCATGTAGTAGAGGCCAAAGTCATGTGCTATCCCATCTCACAGATTAAGGTTCAAATCTCAGCTCTGACACTCACTGGTACACTCTATCGTTCTTTGATTCTGAATTATTAACCCACTATGCATACATAGAAATATGCCCACACATAATTATACAGGGAGAACACAGATTAGCATGCAATCATTTTTTCCCCCTTAGTTATACCATCCAGTAAGGTTATTATTTCTCTGTCTTGTAGTTTGTTTTCCTAGGGTATATTCTTCTTCCTTGGAATTACAAAACAATTTTTTTGTCGATAGGGAAAATAGTCTATGGTTTTCTTAGTGTTTACATACTTAATTTCTGAGGTGAATTACCTGCTAAAATGATTTATGTTTGTCTTTGATGGGCTGCTACCAACATAGAAAGTTTGAGATATTCTCCATGGCAGAAATACTTATTACTTATTTGTGCTGCCTTTTACTGAGGGAATGTGGAGAGTAAAACTGAATTTGTCAGTTCAGATTTAAACTTTCACTGGTATTTTCTTTTCTGTGTTGTACAAGCTTAAGAAGGAAAGATCTATACATTGGTTTTGAATCCATAATCGTACATTCAGTTTGTATGCTCGTCCATTGTGTAAATATGAATTTTTAAGCAATTTAGCATTTCATCAAAGTAACAGGGCACTTGATTTTCATTCATCCATATGAACACAATTAGGAAAAAAATGCCACTTATCTTAAATAGTATTTGTCAGATTTTCTTCATCAAACTTGGTAAATACAGATCTCTTGACATTTTGATGAATTTTCATCACTCTGTGGTAAACCTAAGTGACTAGGCTGTGGCCCGTGAACAGCTTTTGTTTCTATGTGACATTAAAATGTATTTTTTTAGAAAAAACATGATTATAATGAATATTCAAAATTAGATTTATTCGCCAGCATGTGCACAATAGGTCAGAAGTCGTGGCTGGAGAAGAACACTTACTAGTCAATCTCAAGGTTTTATTATTTCTTGCAAATCTCATCTTTTCACATGGTTCAGAGATATAATTATCAAAGAAGAAAGCCAGCTAAATATATACCAGTTTCAGTTTACCTAGACAATTTTGCAAATTCATTTCACATGTAGTTAAGTTAAAAGTTGCTGTATCTCCCTTGTTGTATATTGTCTTAACTCAAAATTTCTTGGACCGTATGTTCAAGACAGCTTGAAACAGACATTATAAATGAAGAATAATCAGTTACCATAGTTCAGAGCATTTTCTTCAAATACTTTCAATTTCTGGTTCCAGCAGAATTTTATTTACTCAAATATAAATCTTTTTTTCTTAATACTCTAGTGCCTCATCCTCAACAAAACACCTCATTTTAGTACAATTGTTTTTATATCCTGTCACAGGGTGATGATGATAAATGGAAAATGATTAAGTATTTTGTTTGTCAGATTTCTTCTTTCACAATTCAATAAATATTCCCAGCATCCTCACTTGTCACCTTACTCAAATGATTATCGAATAGAAGATAGTTTGAAATCCAAGAACAGTTCTACTTTTTATTTTGGTTGTTCTTCTTTGCCAATTATGTAAAATATGAGTTAAGATTTTGGATATTTATTAACCAAGTTACTAACTCAGATACATTAATTCTTTATTTGGGAACTGTGAATTATTATGTAATCACATAAGAAAAAAAATCACTTTGAGATTCTAATTCGTTGGAAGTTATACCTGTATTTCAGTGGGGAGCATGATTATAATGTAAAGCTTTTTATATTAGTGCACTTTTATATTTAGTGTACTTTTAACATTTGATTTATTGTTTTCCACACATAGTGCACTTATTCAATAAAAATTTGTTATATTTGCTATTTGATAAACACAAAAAATAATCACTAACAAGAATCATGACAAAGAAATAAGAAAGATAAAGCAAATCCTTTCTTTGATATCAATCACACTGGCATTCATGGCCTCTAAAATACCACCTTTTGTTTTCACTTTTGTGGTACTAAGTTGTAAAAATTTTCATTTGAAAAACTAGTTTTATCATTTATTTGTCTGGTTATTTATAAACTTGTTTCAAAGTGGCTTTAAAGTTGCTTACACATTTATTACATTAAGTACAATAAGACAAACACATTAAAGATATTTAACCCAGGAGAGAATGTCAGTGGGGAAATTTATGATATGAAGCACCTATGTTTTTATGGCCTGTTATGCCATAACACTCATTCTGTGATCCTGGCTGTAAGCAAGGCAGAGATTTGATTTCCTATTCTAAGTCATACCTATGAAGTGTTTTTACACCTTTCTATAAGTAAGGAATTGTAGGCTCAGAAAGTTCAAGTAACTTACCCAAAGTCACACAGTTACTTATTGATAGATCTGGAATTCAAATTCTTGTCTGCCTGATCTATACTGCACTGCTGAGATAAAATGAGAAATAGCTTTATAAGCTGAAGCTCTAGTCTCTATCCATTTAGTAAATCTTTTTTTTTTTGTCCTTAGGGTCTTACCTCAATCTCTTCTTAATTGGGGCTTTCACCAATTCATGCTCATTTCAAAAGACCAGTTTTCTGTATTATTATACATGACACTCATTTTGACATTTAATCATAGATTGTTTTCCTAACTTCTCTACCTTCAGATATTTAAATAAAAGCAGATCTTATCAATGGGTCTTGTACACTTATTTGTTCTAAGTTTGCCCTTGGTTTCTAAATGCTACAACAGTGCCCTTTCAAAGGTTTAAGTGGTAACTTTACTCTGTTCAAGTTAAGATATGTAGACCAATTCTAAAAGGGGCCCCATATTCCCCCTTCTTGTACTCAGGACTAGATTACATTACATGGCAAAATGATGATATCCCTCCCCAGATTTGGTTATGCTTCATAGCAATGTTGAACAGCTTTTGCATTTGTAATTAAGACCTCAAAGCCATTCACTTTAATCAAAAGGAGATTGTTCTGGGTGGGTCTCATTTAATCAGTGCCTTTTAAAATAAAATTTAATTGTGTGTGATAATCTCCTACCTGCCTTTTAGAACAAACAGCTATGTTGTGAACTGTAGTTGTGTATGGAGAAGAGCCTTCTCTAGGTGCTAGGGGGTTTTAGCCCTTCAGCCACAGGGAAGTGAATTCTACCAACAACCACATGAGCTTCAAGGGAGACCCCCAGCTTCAGAAAAAAACAGCAACTATGACAGCTCTATGACACCTCCAATACAACCCATGCTATCTGAACTCCTGACCCATGAGAACTGTGAAATAAGAATTCTATGTATATTCCTTTGAGCTACTAAGTTGGTGTCAATTTACTGCAGTCACAGAAAACCAATATATAAAGTAGTGATGTCTAATGCACTATAAAATATGTCAACTTATATAGAAATTCTCTCTATATATATCTTATACATATTATATACATATACACATTCACACCAATTTAACAGCAGCATGTCTACCTTAGAGTTTTTTTTTTAAGGTTTATTTATTTATGAATACAAGCTGGGGTATAGATCAGAGGTGTGGGGTGGTGAGAGGATTAACCAGAGACAGAGGTGGGAGCAGAACAGGCAGACTGACTAAAGTACAGTGCTGAGGAGAGCAGCGGGCGAGGCAGGAGAGGTCTGCTGCACCTTATGGGAAGCTCCCTGGCCTGGGAGCGAACTCGTGCTGCAGAGTCTCTGGACATCTTCATAGTGCTGCGCTCAACCCGTTGTGCCACCAGGGAGGCCCTTTACCTTAGAGTTTTAATTACAAAACTTGCACCAGGATTGTAGAACTACTCTGCAAATATTATGAGGGAACATACTTTAAAGTAAACTGCCTGGTGATAAAGAATAATTTTACAGAAAGTAAAAGAAAGTTGATATTAAACTTAAAAGTTTATTATCTGTTCGCCAAAAGTAAATGAGAAGAATTTAAATAAAAATTTGTCTATCAGATCCATAAGCTATAAATAATATAGTATAATGTTACTATTTCAATGCATTTACCTAAAAGATTTGTATTGATGTATCTATTGTGCTACTATCTTCCCATCAAGCTTTAATATGTAAAATAAGTTTGCATATTTGATATAAAAATCTCAAGTAGTACTATTAAGAAAAATATATGACATTTCCACATTCATGTGTTTGTTAAATTCGTAAATATTTCACAAGTAACCATACATGATTCCTAGTCCTTGGCACTTAACAGTTGAATAAAATCTCTTTTTCAGGCTCTTGGAGTTATTGTGTAAGGGCAAAGAAACCTAGTGAATTGTTCCTTTAGTTTTGAAGTAGCATATACACAATGTTGCTACACTGATTATGCAATTTCAGTGTATTACCCAAATAGCATTATGACTCTTTTCTAATTCAATTTGTCTTCAAGATTTCATTTCTCCATTGGTGATATATTGGAAAATTCCTCTAGGTAATAAATGTACACAGGATGAGTTGTAATTTTCCATTTCTAAAGTAATATGTTTGGTAACTGTCAATGTCCCCAGATCACTTTGGATGTCCATAGGGAAAAAATACTTATTCAAACATAAGTAGCCTCCACTGTATGCAAACTCTTTCTAGTTTTCATCATGAAAATGTTCAGGTAACTATTACTAAGCCCTGTCACTTTCTCTCTACAGAATATACTTTCATTTCAGTTATAGTTGATATCCTCATTCAACCTTTAACAAAATGTGGATTTTTGAATTGGTCATATATTCATTCTCCTTGTTCCACAAGGAGATAAATCATACCTGGAGGTTGGAAGGAGGAAGAGATGTCTATGAAAGAACTTGGCCAACTACAAATCCATTCACAAACCAGAGTTATCTTTTATATAATTATAGCACAAAACAAGTAAGCATAAGTTGTTACAACCCTGGACTTATATTTTTCAATGTATTTTCCATGTTTTAATTTTGTGGTCATTTTATAGATTTTGTTTTATTTATAGCTTTTTTAAAATTAAAGTATAGCACTGTATATGTTCAAAAACATGGGATCGCACCTCTTCAGATGTGTGTTATCACACCACACCTACCACCAAGTCACTTGGTTAAAGCTTCTTTGCCCCCCACTACTGCTCTTTCAACTCTTCTCTTTTTTTAAGATTTATTTTTATTTATTTATGCGTACAAGAACTGGGATGTAGGCCAGAGGTGTGGGGCGTGAGAGGAGACAGAGTGAGGAGGAGAACAGAAGGATCTACTGAAATACACTGTTAAGGGGAGCAGCAGCAGTGGGCGAGACAGGAGAGGTCTGCTGTGGGTTAGCTCCCTGCCTAGGAATCAAACTCAGGCTGTAGGGGTGATTGCCCTGAAACTTACCCCCTGTGCCACCATGGAGGCCCCTCAACCCTTCTCTTTTATGAAAAAAAAAAAAAAGACAAAGAAAACTATACCTTCTTTAAACTACTAGAGTATGATGGACCTGCTTCTCTATGTTGATACTTAACTATAAATATTTGATATTAACTATGAAGTCTCTTTTCTACTAGACAATCAACTCATAGCAACACAATGTCTTATGTATTATTTACTTTTTCAAAATGCAGCAGAACATATAATTCAGAGTTCACTCAGTAAAATGGCTTTGATTTTTCCTTTGAAAAAAGAATTTATGAATGAATGAGTAAATAGTGAAACTCTTAACAGTTGAATCTAAGCAAAGATTATATAGACACCCTCAATCATCAGCTAAATATTCTGAGAGGAATATGATTGATACTGAAACAACAAATATCAGTAAAGAAGTACATGACAAAATGTTTTAAAATGTGTAAATACTTTAGAAATGTTAAGGTCATCGTTTCTAAGAAAAAGATGACTGGCCATTTTAGCAGGAGAGGAAGGGTTAACATCATTTCTTAAATATGACCTCACCTTTAGATTTTTATTCTAATGTTAATCATTATAAGGGAGAACCTTCACCCCTTGTAAATTCGATCAAACTGTTTCTACTATACTGAGCCATGCTACATAAAGAACAGTTTTACAAAGCATACATTACTAGAGAAACCTTTCCTGCACTTTTTTCAAGTTATGTTTCTTGTTGTACAAACTACCTCTTATGAGCTGTTTGCCATGAAGTCCTAAGAATAATAATGCAGATATTTGAGTCAATAAATGTTCCCTCTCTCTTTCAGTCAACCTAGTGTATAAATAATAATTTACCCCATCCCACCCATTTATTCCATGCTTAGATCACAATATCAATTCAAGTAAAGATATGGATGTTCAAGGAAGTCAGCATACAAATACATTATATCTTCTCTTTGAAATGAGTACAGGGAAAGAGAACTAATAATAATGTGACATTGTTGCCTACCCACTAACAGTAGCCTGGAACAAATAAAAAATGTCTTCCTTTGCTTGCCCTGATGGTGAGATAGAACTGACTTTCATAATTCTAGAAGTACAAATGTCCTCATATTTTAAAAATGTTCGATAAAATCCTTATCTGTTGTGTATTTCAGTTGAGGTATTTTATGCTTTATATTGTATCTAATAGGCCTATTCACAAATGAAGAGCCTATGAGGAAAAGATAAACATCACTTCATAACAAGACATTGAGATAAACTATCCTAAATTATGAAAGCTTCCAAATGCCTATGGCCTTTTTATTCATGACTTGTTCTTTTCAAATATCAAAGTACTTCAAGTGGCTTTGATGACATACTTATGAATTCATGGACGTGTTTTTCATAATGTACTCACCTTTGGTGTTTAGAGGTTATGGAGATTGCTTTTATTTGCTTGGCTAGCAAAGAGCCAAGAGTGTCCTATAGATACATAACGCTTTAAAACAATTTCTTACATTGTCCTTAGCTGCTTTTCACAAACTTGTTGGAATCCTCTACCCAAACTTCAGGCAGTGTTAAGAATAAATGTCAAATATTATTAGTTTGGGAATATAACTACTAATTTTGGATTCATTTGCACAGTACATATAAAAACCTTGGAACATTTCCAGTTATCTTCACTATCATTTAGTCCTTAAAACCCAGAGCAGACATTTAAGATGAAAAAAAGAAAAAAAAATACACCATTATATTAGGAGGCAGATGCAAGTTAGTATTATCAGAAGATGAATACTTGTAGCTTTCACTGGCAACCTGATCAGAGATATTCTGTATAATTAAATAAGGGAGCAGTTTAAAAAAATAAAATTACAACATCCTGGGCACTCCTTTATGAATAATGGAGTAAGCAGTAGAGAGAAGAGGAAAAGTCCAAATGTGGTTAGTGCTTACTCTTCATGGGAAATTTTCTCCACCTCTAATTTGACTTCCCTGAAAAGCTTTAATGAATACTTTACTCGTTGATACTGTTTGTTGTTTTAAATATCATCATGGACTCTTTGAGGTGTCATCACCATATGAGAACGACACATGGAGAACTTTATAAAATACCAAGTGACTCTTGGCAGGACACATCTATGTTAACTCATTCGAACCCATCCTGTCTCTGCTGCAGGCTACTTTTGCAGCAATGTTAGGGTTATCACAAACAGAAAGTGGAATTTTCAGAGACTTGCTTGATGAAGAAAAAGCCTTTGAAGGGAGCAGAAAATATTACCACATCGAGCAAAGTGAAAGACAAGGTAGTTTAACTTGTTGGTTTGTTTGCTGAAACTCCAAAGTAAATATACTGTAGCTGAAAGTGTTCCATTTTTATCCGCCTGCTGCAGTAATGGTTGTGTTACTTCAGGGCTTCTACTTCAATAATTGATCAGGGTTTGTATAGCACCGGCTAAGAGCAAAAATAAGAGTGTTGCTAGGAACAAACTGCAGGAACGTTATAGCATTAGGCACAGAAACAAGATTCAGGAAATATAGATATAGAAGAAACAGGAAAAAGATGGATACATTGGGTGGTAAATACTGCTTCAGGCTAGAAAGTAATGAGAATTTTTCCGTAGAGAGTTTTGACCTGCTATTCAAAAATTGTTTCTTGTCTTAATAAATCCTAAAAGTGTAATTTACTTGCAAAAGGAAAAGAACAAAGGCACCAAAATTCTTTTGATAACAACACTTGTTAAGGTTGATAAGTTGGGTTTCAAATGTGTGAAGAAAAATGTGTGACAGTTCGTTTTAAGGTGACAACCTAAGTGTTCAGATACTTCCATCTTTTGCTACCTATCAAGCCACAGCCCAGTGTGACTTTCCCTTGTGCATTATCGACATAGACCATAGGAGTTGTATAAGCTGAATTCATCTAGAAAATGTAGTTATATTTATTGACAAATTGACAACCACAGATCGCTATAATTTTTTGTAAGCTGGTAAAAATAAGATTTTCCCCTTTTGTTTAGTACTAATTTACTTTGCCACACGACATTGTTTTGATTTACAAAGAAATGCCAATACTTCCAGAAATTTATTTCAGCATAGCTTTCCAAAGTACATAGTTATTCTATACCTTCTTTTTCTGCATTGAATATCACCAATTCACAGTTATCAATTGTTAGATGCCAAATAAGACACTCATATATATGACCACTTGACTAAAATTTACATCTGTCTTTATAAGTTGTTTTTGAATTTTTAGTTTAGCCTCTTTTATTGTATGTGTGTGTGAGTGTGAGTGTATGTGTATCTGGGCATGCGCATACATTTGTGAGCATACAAAAATCACCTGAAATCTGAAGCATTAGGTGCTAAGTTCTAAATTTAAATTAAGATTCATACCATTAAAATAACTATTGTAATTGCTGCTGTGGTGTCACAATAGGAATGTAAAGCAAGATTACTGAATTTTCAAAGTAGTCTAGAAAGAAAATGAGGATTTTAAAAACAATCAATGTGATTTTTTTCTCTTACTAAACATATTCCAAATGAGTTATTTATTTATTTCATGCCTTATAACCATGGAGGGAAAAAATATGCAGTTATATAGTTAACAGCAAAGGCTAAGCAAAAAACAGCTATCATGATCTTTTCTCAATTATATAGACCCTCAAGGTAAAGATGATGTCCTAAAGAATTGCTTTAGATCTCTACTTGGTGTGCACATACGCTATTGCAATGAAAAGGCAAGAATTTGATGATAAAGATTAGTGGATTTTTTTTCCCCCATCATGAGTTCCTATACTATTCATAGAGTTCCACAATCAAATGAGCTTGGGAATGTTGCAAAAATAATGATAAATAGATATATTTACTGAAGAATTTCTCAGGCCCTTCAGGATGCCAGCATACACTACTAACCTCTCTGCAGGGCCAGGAATGCAGTGTTCTGAATCATATCTCATCTTGAACATTTTGTTCAGAATCTCAGGGGACAAATGAGTCTTGGAACATACTTTGAGAAATACTGATCTTTACAGATACCAGCACCAACGTTGATTAGCACTGTAATGAGAAGTCACTTTCCTTGCTTTTTTTTAGCTTTCTAAATTAAAAACGTCCATAGAATTCCCAGTATATTTCACACAAAGTGAAAATTGTTGTCATAATAAAATATTATTAAAAATAAAAATAAAAATGGCACACTGTGAGATGCCAACTCAGAATGTTAACTAATATTTTACCCAGCTAAAGGCTGTTTGTGGGCTGTATGACATTTTTGGGGATTCAGAAAATTTCGATATGGTACACACTTTTGCAAAGTCTCATACTGAGATGAAATCACAAATATAAAATGTTGCAATGCTAAGGAACTGCTCTAAGTGATCTGGACATTTCTTCTCCTCATTCAGTGTACATTATTATGTCAAGCAGTAACTGGGAAATAGTGATACTGAATTAAATATGACTCAAACTGTATATAAGGAAATACCTACTCAGGGAAGACATACAACAAAGTAAACAAGAAACAGTCAATGTGTTACGGCCTATGGTGAGGTGGAAACCTTAGAGTCCAATGGGTGATGTGGTGTTTAGGTACATTATCCAGTCTGGGAAAGTAAATGGCAACATTCAGGGTGGCTATGAACAAACTGAAGAACTTGCTTAGGCAGAGAAAGTATGTTGTAAGAAGACAGGATGACAGGAAGACAGGATGGTAACTCTCCAAGTATGTTTCATGATTCAAATCTAACGCTCTTCAAGACAACTCTTGACGAGTTGTCTACAGGCTGTTCTAAATGGAAAAGGAGGGGACAGTGAGTAGGATAGGAGGCTGGGGAGGTAAGAAGAAAGGGTTAGACTTAGGAGAGTTTTGCAGGCTGAGTTAAAGACTTCATATTTATAATGTGAGCAATGGGAAGCCATTTAATGGTTCAGGGCAACCTAGCACTCTGGATGTTTGTTGGCCACGTGTGGCCTTGTTTCTCTAGGTCATGTTTGGTGAATATGTCAAAGGTTATATTTCATTAAAGATTTAGGGTGTTGCCTATGTAGGTGTCTAACATTGGTTTAAGATTCAGGGATTTTTCAGAATTGAACATAATGTAGTCACCACTTCTGGAGTATTTTTTTAGATTTCATACTTTAGGATCACAGGGTTTATTTTCAACATAACTTCAGGCCAACTAAATTCAGCAATGACTGGCAAAATGTCAAACCTTTTTAAAAAGAATGGAAGGTGTACTGCTTATATGATAGCATAATTCTAACAAAACTGGGAGGTAGAATGATATTGACCTATGATAATTAGCTTGAAGAGAAAAACAGAGTTAAATAATTGCTCAGCTGGAAATTATTTAGTGATTCTCTGACTTCTAATTTCAGGGGTTTTCTTCTTGATATAATACTATTAGTCTTCTTAAAATCATCCTAAAATGTCCATTTTGGAAGGTCTTACTTTGCATCATTTCTACTTTGCTAGTGTTCCTTTATGTGTCTAATAATAACAAACATTCCCTGAGTTCTCAATACAGGGTGGACATTAAATCTAAACTTTTTATATGATCTACCTCATTTTGTCCTCACAATTCCTTCCATGAGACAGAGATATGTTTACTCTTATTTACAGACAGCAACAAGAGGCTTTTGAAGAGAGAACTTCCCCAAAGCCATACCAGCTAGTAAGTGGCTGAGTGGCGGTTTGAATCCAGGAAGCCCATAGCTTGTCCGGCATGGAAAATCAACAAAAATAAACAGGGTGTAGTACATTTCATGGTACTCAACACATTCCTAACACATGAGAAGAAGAAGAAAAAGACAAGTAATATCAAATCTGGTGTGAACATAGTTCAGTGGCCCTCTGTATTCAATACTGTGAGCACAGGCACCCACAATCTCTCCAACCAGCACAACAGGACCCTGTATTTGGTTATTTGGTGGGCGAAAGAAAAAAAAGTCTTTGTAGAATTAATCAAGTGACAATTTGTTAACTAATATGATTAGAGAGAACTTCAGAGTAGTTGTTTCATAGATTCCATTTAAGTGCCTTTTTCTTGCTAATTCAGTTGGCTTTTTTATGGCAAATAAAGCATTCTGAAACCTCACTTTAGGGAATGACTTTTGACCAGGATTCTACCAAGGAAAAGAAAGTAAACAAACCTCTGCAGGCACACCAACAAGTCAGGCCTCCTGCATTGAATCCTGCTTCAGGTAATCCCTACCTATGTGGCCTTTTACAAGCTATTCAACTTTTCTAAATTCCACTTTGTCCATCCATCCAAAAAAAAAAAATAGAATAATAGTATATCTGTCACTGGGTTGTTACTTTGGAAAGCACTGAGTTCAGTGGAGTTCAAGGTCCATGTTCTCTCCACTATGTTAAGCTAGGTAATTGTAAACAAAAACTATGACCCTAACATGCAATGAATTTGAGATCATATGTTCTTTGTTGGGATAGTCACCCAATTCTTCATGAATATTAATTGAATGCCCATTGTATATCAGAATAGATTCTGTTGGGTATCCTCCTTAAGTGTAGTGCCACCATATAATATTTTTTAAAGATTCATTTATTTATGCATGCAAGGTGGGGTGCAGGCCAGAGGTGTGGGACAGTGAGAGGGTTCACCAGAGACAGAGTGGGGAGCAGAACAGGTAGATTGACTGAAATACACTGCTGAGGGGAGCAGCGGGTGAGGCAGGAGAGGTCTGCTGCACCATGTGGGAATCTCCCCAGCCAAGCATGGAACTCGCGCCAGAGCTGCTGACAGCTCCACAACACTGCACTTAACCCATGTGCCACCAGGGAGGCCCCACCATATCATATTTAAATAAAAGATAGGAAAGGGGTGATCGTTTTGTTACTATACTTGTTGAGTGCGAGTGTAGAGTGTGGGAGTGAAAATATCCCTGGACTAGCACTAATGACCTCAAGAGCAGCCCAGCCCTTGAGCTTGTCTCTTTCCTCTCATGGGCTCCATTCTCTAGAGGAAAGGACTTTATTAAACATTGGGTCAGATGTACTCCACAAATTTATAGTCAGACTCACAACATTTAGTAGTCAGATATAAGAGCTAAGCAAAGGGATATAGTGAAACAGCAATGGTGATGTACAAGAAGGGGATGTGATACTGCATTATAGTAACTTCAAGCAAAACTGCAAAGCATCAGAGGTGCTCCCAGACAAACTAGATTATCTTTTGGAGAATCTGATTGCCTTGAATTAAGTCCAGAATTATTCCTTTAGATAATGGAGCCACTATATTCCCAATTATTTCTCTCATGGCATCAAAGATGAGACATAAGCCTAGATCTTTTCATTTAAATTATACTAGAGTCCATCTAGTTTCTCTTTGGTGTTTTTGGTCTTACCTACTGAGGATGTATAATTTGAAGATTCTCAAGTTATACTTTTATGTGTGTTCACCTAGTATAACATAAGATACAGCTATTATTTTCATCATCACTACTGTAATTTGTATTTGATTATTTAAACAATCTTGTGTCTCACTATGTGTCATTCTCTTTGCTGTGGGCATTTTGTACATTCTCATGCACAACATTCATGCAGTCTAAATCAATAGGAATCTTTTTTCAGTGGAATCATTCTTTCCTTTCTGGATTTCTAAATTCCTTGGAGTCACATAACCCAAAGTTATTGTCCTCTCCTTTTGAATACTACAGTCAGTATGTTTAGAACAAACTGCTCTTAAATATGGACATAATATACACAACAAAAGCAAAAGAATGTGAGTATTCAGTTTTTTGTATCCAAAGAAGAACATTTTGTTGTTGGGGCAGATTTCTGCCTGGCCAGATTTTATGTTTTATTTTGCTAATTGGAATAAGGGTTAAACTGCAAAACCCATGAGAACCAGGACATTTTGGGAAACTCTGAAGATGGAGTGACAAAGAATAGATCAGTCACTTCAAGAAGAGAGAAGTTTCAAAAAAGAAGGACCTACACGTGTTCATTTTAAGTGAGTTAGAAAAGTTGTGATGGAGTGAATAGGGTGATTTTTGAGGTCTACTTCACTATGTGAGATATCGGAATAGATTTGGGAGGGATTTTTAAGGTTTTTCTGTATAGTCTATGTGTATGTATTTCACTTTACGATAACTTCCCCCAAATTTTACTGGTGTATTTTTTCTTTTCCCCTCTTTTTAACAATATTAAAAGAAATATGCAAATTGTGTGTGGGCAACAACCTACTGAGGTGGAGCCAAATACAGCAATGTTCTTTAAATCAGTTATATACCCCACATTAGGTAACGTGTAAATTGGAGAACTCACAGGGTGGCATTTGGTGCAGAAGTTGTTAGGATGTTTAATCATTGTTCTGAATGGAGGCAGTGTTGGTGGTATGATTTGCTGTTCTGATCATACCAGGAGCATCTATTACTGGTAGCCAATGTGGACAGTGAAGGAACATAATGAATAAGAAAATCATTGAAAATTATTTTTGGTTTTCTGATCTTTACCTTGGCACCGCTAAGAAAAAGTGTTAAAAGAAAAACTATAATTACAAACTACATAAAATGACCTAGTGAGAAATCAGAGTACTCAGATTTTCATTGTCAGTTTACTAATGTATAATAGGCAGCTTTGTCTTTAACTTTGGGGAAAGTCTATTTTTTTTATTTGAATCAAGTTTTTCCAAAGACAATTTTCCCTAAAATGTAAGGAAGACTCTTTTCTGTAAACGCTTGGGGGCCAGCAGATTCTGCCTTCATGATTCAGTCACTTTGTCCTTAAACAATCGTATTTATAAAAAAACAAACAAAAAAATCGAATTTATGTATCACTCTAGTTTCCATTCTTTTGGAAGTTCATTGAGAAGAGGAGCTAAGCCATATTTTTCTTTCACCTTTAACATAGAAAAAACTCTGCATAGACACTGCTCAGTAAATATTGAAGAATTACTCAGACATTATAGAATTTGAATTGAGATTTCTTACATTATTTCCTGATGATACAAGAAAATATTTCAACTATATGGCAATTTTACAGATAAAACCAACCGAGTTTTCAGAAGTCTGGGGCTAGGGCAGCCAATACATAAGGCTTTGTCAACAATAAAAAAAATTCCTAAAATTCACTGACTAATCTATTTTCTGAAAATTATTTTTGAAATATATAGAATCCATATTTTCTCCTCCACCCGTGGATCCCTCATGTTCTCCTCATTTCCGTTTTTATTTTGTCTATATTATCTGAAGCAACAAGTGCATTTGAAGCAAATGGAGCAAGGGATTCATCTACAGCACTTTCTGACCCACTAAAATCATCCAATATTCTCTTTGTAAGTTTCTAAATTTATCACTTAGTATTAAGTGACAACACACAGAATGTCTCCCCCGATCTTAAACAAAAATCATATGACCTCATGTTTCTCTCTTCTGTTTATTTAATTCATTTAATGTTTCTGCTTATTTAATTCATTAAATGTGACCATAGTAATAAGAAGCATTATTAAAAGTATACAAAATTTAAAATTTAATAAAATTCTGGTTATTCTTAATTTTCACCAATTCTATTTTTAACTGTCTTAAAGTGTAAACTTATTACAGCTTGATGACATGAAAATTACATTTTTTGAACTTTAAAAAATAATTTTAATCATTAAAAATAAATGTAAATGTTTTTTTCATATTTGGTCTATTTAGAATTTTTCACCATGCATGTGTTATGACAGAAATGGAGACAGCTTTGACTTTATATATCCAGATGCCACAAGAATCACTGTGAACTATATGTATATTTAATAGCAGAATTTTACCTATTGTACATAACATCATAGGCAATTGTGATGATTTTGAGATTTGTGAAAATTGCAAGGTATTCCCCAAGTATCAGTAGGTGCTTCCTGTCCTTTTCATTGAAATCATGAATATTGCTAGTTTTTGTAGAGAAAACATGCTCAGAAGGGAAGAGTGTATGTCTTGAAATGCAGGACAGGACACTCTTTGGAAGGAAATAATACCCATTTAGCAGTATAATATTTCATAAGAAAAAAGAGGTGCCTGAAACAGGAAAGATGATTTATTTTGTGTGCTATTAATAAAGCCTTAATAAAGGGATTTTTAATATGAATATGCTGTGATCATTCTCTCCTGTATGGCGATAGAGTAATTTGCCTACTTAGAGGGTATTCTTCCAGACACTAGATGATTCTTCAGTGTTATTGTATAAGTAATTGCATTTTAAAGGCTATAAGCCTCACAGGGTCTATGTCTAGCACTAAAGTTCCAAGAGGCAGAAATAAATCATGGCATTCCACCCATCGTTCTGACAACCTTTAAGTTTGCATAGAATTATTTCTTCCTAAGTCCCAGACTCTCTTCATTTATTCCTATATGTCAGCAACTATCCTGGATTCTAGATGAGATAAAAAGTTAAAAAAAGACTCAGAATAATAAACTTGAAATCTATACAGTAAGATACAGTGGGAATATATGGTTATTACATAGACTTACTCAAAATCTCCTCCATGAGCTTTTCTCTAGTGACAATGTCAGCATATTAATTGCCCTCCATTCCATATATATCCCTTGTTTTAATCTTTATTCTTAGAACTTAAAACTACCTAGCAAAAAATTTCATTATGTAATATGTATCATGTAAAATATTATATGTTATTTGTCATGTTTATTTTCTGTGTCTCTAACATGAGATTAGATAATTTTGAGATTAGAAGTTTTTTTTCTATTTTGTCCATTGATAAAGGAAACTGGATGAGTAGTTGCTGAGTGTGTGAAGATGGCCTGAGTGTAGTATGGTATAATCATATAGTAGAGTGGAAACACAAATGGGGTGTCAGTACTGTTTAAAATTTATACAGAGAAAATCATATTTGATTTGGGTGTTTTTTTTTAAAGATTTTATTTATTTATGCATACAAGCTGGGGTACAGGCCAGAGATATGGGGCGGCAAGAGGGTTCACCAGAGACAGAGTGGGGAGCAGAACAGGCAGATCAATGGAAATACACTGCTGAGGGGAGCAGTGGGTGAGGCAGCACCCACTATCTATTTTATACATGACCAGATATTTAAATTTCGTTCTTAAGGCTGTGAATAATTTTTGAAGGATTTTCTGCCCTTGAAAGATCAGATTTGCCCTTGAAAGATCACTCTGTTGGCAGCTTAGAAGATGGATAGATACTCAATATTTGTTGAGTTAATGAATGATTTCTCAACTTTACTTTAGACCTTACAATTTGGTGATTCTTCAAGCTTTACTACAAATATTGACAGATTGAGAAAATAAATAACTCTAAATGATGGAGCAGTTCTAGCAATATTGCACCTAATTTTTCAGAACATTAAAAATGGGAAACTTTCGCTACTCCTCTCACTGTTGCAATACTATGCCTATCATTATGCTCATCTTGGTTACTCCTTTTAATGATCTCTTTTCTTTGAAAATCTTTAGCCGTCTTAAACAGGCACTTTCTACTTTAAAAACAACTTTTTGACTTTGCTGTCTGCCGAAATTGATTTGCTACAAATCAAGTTTAGCTATATACTTCTTATTCATTAAGGCAAGTAGTTAATGCACATTTAAATATCTAGGCCCCCCACCTCAGATTAAAAGCAAAATAAAAACAGATCACCAGGCAAGCTTTGTGGAGTCTCTGATATAATACACCTATTTATCTCACCTACCCCAGTACTGTTGGAACTGGATCTAAATCAAAAATCATTCCCTAGCGACATTATTTGAAAGTGGTGAGCATCATTAACCCTGAGTAGAAAAAATAGTACAGGCAATTTGATAGTCTTTCTTTCAAAGGCTAATATGTTTAATATCTTCGTCAGGAGCAGAAAATATAAATGATCTCAAAATCACTGTATCTAAGCATAAACAGTATTTTAGGTAACATGTATTGGCTTACTTAAAAAAATTATTTTGAGCTAAGCCTTCAGTTATGAAATTACTTATTTAAGGAAACGTTTAGGTAGCAATGTAGTAGAGTAAATATTATGGAAGTGTTAAGCTAACTTTCCTTAATTAAATGAACTTCCTCTTTGGCCAGATCATATAACCCAGCATTAGCAGCATATCAAACTTTCCTTTTTTTCATTAATGTAATAGTATTTTATAGAGAAATTGACTTGAATTAGCTACAAATTTATACTGGGCCAGTAATTTTGACCACCCCAAGAAAAAAGTTGAGAATGTCACATGGTCCACGACTTATGAGGGCCATTGTTTTGTCCCATTTTTCATCTATACGTTCTTTGCTGAAATTCATAGGTGCCAGGCAGGTAGGAATGATGAACATCAACAAGCTTCCTTCCATGGTGGACTCAGGCTTCAGGAAAAAGAGGAGAAAGACAATAAACAAATTAACAACTAATGGACAGGAAATATCAAATGGGTATAAGAGTTGTGATGAAAAGGAAACTAGTGAGACTTGTATAGGGTTAGTCTGCAGGGCTCCTGAGTGGCCAGGAGAGTGTTGCAGAGCAAACAAGATTTTAAGTTGATGCCTGATTTTTCTCAGGCCTCTTCTACTTCAGTTGTAATTTCATAAAAGCACAACAAATTATACCAGCAGCTTTTCGCTTTGGGCTGATCATTCACCAATTATTTTTACCTTACATTGTTAGCATATTTAAAATTATCTGGTTTTATTAATAACTTTGTTAATTTTCAATCTGATTTCCTACTAATGGTATTTAAAACCTCCTAGAAAATTGGAAATTTCACTTTCAACAGTTAAAAAATTATCTTATGGGTTTAGAGCAGGTGAAATCAGAGAAGAGCTACAATTAGCCTAAGCCAGTATCAGTTCAAGCTCCCCCCACATGGTTTTACTAATACCCTTCAAATTCTGACTTCTGCCATTCCAGCCATATGTCTCTTTAAGCAGATACACTCAGTAGTGCCAAAGTGTTTCAAGGACATCACTAGGTTACCAAAATCATTTTTATGTGCAACCTTTTTGCAATATTTCGAAGTATTCGTCCACCTGAACACCACCCCAACTCCTAAAATGTAATTTTAATAACACACATTAAAATGTCATGCTGATAATAAATCCAGAGATATATTACAGGGAATTTGTCTGCATTTTTTTAACGCGTTTTGGCACTGACATAATGGCGTAAGCACATGGACTTCCACATACTGCCTAAATTCTTTCTTTTAAACATTTTTGTAGGTTTGATGTCCAGTGTAGTGCAAAAATTAATAATGATGTCATTCGGTATATAAATGTCAATTTAAGAAAGAGCTAGGAGAGTAGAAATATAAATTTGGGTTTGAAAGAGATACAAAGTGAAACTGCACATATATGGGATATGGCTTTTTAGTTTCTGATCACAGTTTTATCATCATATAATCCTGTGTTGCTGCTGGGGAGAGCAACAAACAGTGGCTTCTGCCATCTCAGTGAACAGAGATCTCTGGAAATTGCACCTGTTCATTATGTGCGAAAGCCTTCTGTGGGCAGAGAGGAAGAATTTAGTTTTATCCACAAACTGTTGCCTAATTCTTACAATTTGTGTTTTTTTTTTTTTTTTTTAAGTCATGAATGTACAATCTGCTACCCATTTGGGAATCAAAAGACTATTGAAATTGAGCATACTAACTTTAACCAAGCTGCATTTTTTTTTTTTTTTTGTGAATTGGATTGTAAAGTTGACTACCACAATACAGCCATGTCCTATAAAAATTTGCATTCTCTCTCTCCACCCTCCACACTGCGCGTGCTCACACACACACATATACACACACACACACAGACACACACACACTAGGGAGGACATCATTTCACGTTTGGAAGCTCATTACTCTTCTAAAATAAAAAGTTAATTTTTTTCTCCTACTGCTCTTTCCATCTTTGAAACACCATGGGTGAAGTGTTTTCCATTTAACAAACACAACACATTCTTTATAGTCTGTGTGTCTTCCATGTACTGCAGTCAATTTGAATTGGATATGTTATGGCCCAATTGACAGTAGTGATTAAGTCAAAAATAAGTGCATTCTCCTTTAAATGTTAGCTGCAGCATCAACTAACATTCCCTACATTATGCTATCCTGAAACAAGTCAGTCTGCACAGACCAAAATGTTGATGGATATACAGCAGATCAGAAGGAGGAGAGTCATTTTGAAGTGCTCGCTATCTGTCTGAGACGATAGGCTTCTGAATTTGTATCTCTTTGCAAAAAGAGACTTCACATTATTTTGTCAGTTTGTTTCAATTTGAGAGGTGTTGAAAATTGGTATTCATTTTTTTGATATAACCCTTAAATTGTACAATTTAAGAAAACTGACTGAAAGAGATAAATTAAATGGGTAGAAATATTTTCAAATCAAAGACCAACTGACATATATAAAAATGATGTATGTTTCTTACATGGTCCACAGGGAGAATTCAGCAGGCTTGCTATGATCTCTACAATTTGCTTCAGGGCAAACTAGATTCTGGGATATTCTATTATCCCTTTGGTCTGTTTATCATGGAAACTGATGTACAAATCGAGAGTTCTTTTTGGTCTCTTTCTTTATATATGGTTGCAACTGGTAAGAATTCACTTATCTCATGTCCTCACCTTCAGTAAAGTGCTACAGAAGAGTTCAGTGACCAGTAATCAATTATTATTGAGAAGCAATCAATTGCTAATTTCCATAATTATGCACATCTAAACACTATGAACAAGAAAGAGAAACAAAGCTGCACTCCAAGCATTGCCTTGTTAGCAGTATTTTGTTAACACAGGCTCTAAAAAAAGCTGCCGCAGCTGGTACCACAAATGTGTTTCCAGTATTCAGGCCATCAACGTGATTCGTCGCTAAATGTATAGAATCAGCTTCTTGCTAAAAACTACAATTACAGGTGATATACAGATTGAAATCACAGGGCTGGTTTGTCGAAGAAAATTGTCCTAATGATGGGTTTTCGGATGGGGAATGCAGCTCTTTTCTTTCTCTGTGATGGGTTGTGAAGGCAGCTGCACCTGCCTCTATGCTGTATTCTGCCGCACTTAATGATATCTGATGATATCATTAGGCAAAGTGTTCATAAACAGATGTTGAGCCTGTGCCTAAATGCTGTCAGATGAGCGGTTGCTGGCCTGAAACAGTATTATTTATATAGAACATTTACGTTTGTTATGTTAATAACCCCACTATTAGCTCTCTGGATGTTACGTTAGGAATGTAAATGTAGTTAATATGAATAACAACCTCTTTACTCTTTGTGCTGCAGTTGAGTATAACTTTTAGGCTTTGGGAGAGAAACAAAGATACCCCCACCAAGTCCTTTTGACTTCATTTTTTTTTTTTTTTTGGCACCATTTGAAATTTTGATCAGAAGATAAATGGTAAGAATCTGTAGGACAGATGTTAAATATTAGGATTTGATTTTCCTAAGAGTTAATAATTTCAAAGGATTTCTCATGTGAGCCCAATTCATGACCCTAAAACATTAGAGTGGTTGGTGATCATGGGCACTGAATTGACAAGTATCCATTTCAATGAGAAAGACTTAACAAACTGCCAGATATGGGCCCATTTTATTGCAGTTCTTTTTCTGATCCTATCACTTTTCTTTACCATACACCAGGACACTAAAGTCATAGGTTAGTGTGTTTGTTTGTTTGTTTATCTCTGTGTTGGTGATTTAGGTGTTACCTTGATGTCACAGTTGCAGTGTCTAAAAATATCACAGGAAGCGTGTGTGTACGTGCATGTGTGCATTCATGCATATGTGTGTGTACTCAAACCAAAGTTGAAATTTATAACCCATAGTTAATTCAGACAGAATAAATTGTACACATTCTGACAGTCATCAAATGTGCACAGTTTCTCTGACATATTATGCTAATGTGATAGCCACATCAGTTTTTGAAAGTGCCTTTGTAATTTCTTACAACTCTTTAAACTCTTAAGAATTTTCAAAACTGAAAAATTGTACTCACCTATTCGCAAGATCAGAAAAACTGTTATTTTGATTTTTTGATGAAGAAAAAAACAGTGTTAAACTGGTGCTTCATTATAATCATAATTAGAGGTTACAGTGATTTTTGAAGTATTATTCTCATCTCAATTAATGCTTATGAAATCTTTCATATTGCTAAAACTGGTAAATATCTACACATGTGTTTATTTCAGAGTCTGTAGATGTGAATAATGTACAAGAATATGTGTTTACATAAATGGCTTCTTTCATTTCTTCTCATCCCAAAGGATGATTTGAATTATCTATGATTTTAAATGATCACAATAGAATCTTAATAATAGCAGTTTTTCCTATGCCTCTATTACCTGTCATTCCAATTCTGATCTTCTGAAAAATGTTATAAATTCCAGATTCTTTTATATAGAGATTTCCTACCGTCTCCCAAATAAGAAATTGGGAAAGTATATTAAATGAGAATATTCTGTCCCATATAGATTGCTTCCTGGTTATAACATTTACAAAGAGATTTTTAAAAATCTGTAATTTCTCTTTAAATCAGAACACTTAGAAGATAACTTATCTTAAGGTGTGGTTTCAGGTAGTAAAATTATAAAGAACTTTATAAGAGGAATTTGGGTACTGGAAGGAACGAAATGATTCTCAACATATTTTCAAAAATATGCAAATAGAAGGTGTAGAAGGATGAGGACCTGTTGAGTTACTTAGATCTTCCAGCATGACTAAGATAATTTTATTGGGCAGGGGAGATTCAACCACAATAGCATCATATTTTGATTTTCTTCACACTGTATGAAATTCTCCAAAAGAAACTTGAAAATTGCCTCTTTCTTGCATCTAGTCAACACTTAAGGAAGTTAGCCAACAAAATGTTCGTTCTGAACTCCTTAGAAATTTAGATCGATTAGACTGAGAGGATAAAAGGAACTGCTGAAAGCATCAACTGTTGTTGAAACAAGATCAATTTATCAAAGTCAATTTAAGAAGCATGGAAGTCCACCACTTTGTCCAAGAAGTCTTAATTTCCCATCTTCTCTTCAGTTGCAGTAATTCTGACCAGTTCCTTAGGATGAATGCATGTCTCTGGCATATGTTAATTCTTAAATATGGTAAATGATGCAATCATCTAGCTTGTACTTTTCAGAAATGTAGTTTCTTATGTTGAAGTTGAGTAATGGTCACTTTGTATATGGAAATATCTCTGCTGGAGCCAATTGGAGCATTCTATCTTTTTAAAAAAAATTCTATTTACCAAAGGAACTATACTTTTATGTAAATCTCTTGATGCATAATAAATATTTATATTGATGCAATGATGTGATTACCCTATGTTCAGGGACTGTTGTTTTTCCTGTGTCCCTCAACAAACTCCACAGTTCAAGTGTAAGGCACTGAAAAGATGTGAAATCAAACAGTGTTAATTCTAGCCTTGCCTTAGCAAATTACTGTGTATATTTGAGCAAGTGCATTACCTTTCTAGGTCTATTCTCTGTTGTAATATATATTTATATCATCTTATACTCTTGTTTCTGGAGAAGATATTCATACAGAAGATAAAATATTAAGATCTGTACAAGAAAAGTATATGAGTCCAATTTCAATTAAAACTAGTGGCAGTTAGAATAAATTATGTTAAAATATAATGGACTTTTTAAGCAAATGCATTAAAAGAAACAAAATATTTCCTTGTGATGATTGCAATAATAATCTTGTCATAGTTTTGTTAGTTTCTTTGTTATTATTTTCTTAATTTTTTATCCCCCCAACAGAGAGGAGGCATACAAAAATATATTTTTCCAATGCAAATAATCCAAATTTGTATATTGTCAGAAGACCTCCCCTAAAGTGAAGCCCACTTAAATGAATCTGTCTCTTTGTGTTTATAATTAGCTTAATTTTCAGCATGTTTTTATAAAACATCTCTTTGATTCACTGATATGGCGTTTTGTGTCTCCTGTATATATTCTCACTGAAGCAAACAGAGACTTTTATTGTTTGTCTGGGTTTCAACATATGTAATAGGCCATTTCACATAGAACCTCAAATTTTAAGGACTATCAGAAAAATGTTTGCCTTTTAAAAGTAAAATTAATATCTTAAAAATGGTTCATAACTGATTTTCTATCAAAGGTAAGTTAGAGTCACCTAGGAGATGTTCATTTATTTATTATTTTACCACTTATTTTTTTCTAATTTATGAAATTACATATTTTCTGATAATATGGGCCTCAAGGAGCAAATGGGGCATAAACAACATTTAGTCAACTGTTCCTATACTATTTGTGTATCTTAGAATATTTTATTAAAATGTCCATTGTATAACAGTTTGTATATAAAGCCTATTTGAAAGTATATGACTTATATTGTGCCAAAGAAGTCATCTGGATTTCTGAGAGAGGAAATTTGGAGATGTTAAGTCAGTAGTCCTTGATTATCTAGTCCTTAGGTTAATAGTTTAAGAATGACAAAGTCTGCAGAGGCTGCTCTTGCATGTAAAAGTAAATAGTGTATGTGCTAATATAAACTTGCTGTTATTTAGCAGGTGTGAGGACTATTAGTGTATTCCTGCAGTTTTATGTTGGTGTCTCTGCCTAAAATGGCCATATATGATCAACTAATAAGAGAAGAGTTTTATTTTTTAAAAGATTTATTTTTATTTATTTATGCATACAAGAGCTGGGATGTAGGCCAGAGGTGTGTGGGGGCAGAGGATTCAGCAGAGAGAGAATAGGGAGCAGAAAAGGCCGATCCACTGAAATACACTGCCGAGGGGAGCAGCAGGTGAAACATGAGAAGTCTGCTGTGCCGTGTGGGTTAGCTCCCTGGCTGGGGATCTAACTCATGCTGCAGTGGCTATATAGCTTGATAGTGCTGAGATTCTAACACCTGAGCAACCAGCAAGGCCCAAGAGAAGTATTTTAAAGGATCATTGTGATACATGTTTCTGATTAGGCACATCTATTGGGCAATTTAATATTGCCCAATTGTCCAAGGAATTGTCCAGGAAATAACTGGTTATTTAAGAGCTGATTTTTCCCTAGAGAGGGCAAGATTAAAAAAAGGGAAATATGGAGAGAGAAAACTACTGAATTTCTAGATATAATACTATTAACCAAATTCTGCCTTTATTAAGCAAAATGTTTAAAAGCAGAAAATAGTTTGTCATGGTGAACCTGCCCCAGGCGTCAGATTCCCTGGTTATTTGGGTCCATTTCTTTTAACCTGGAGGATTATTTGATGGCTGTGTTGGTGGCCCAAATTTGGGTACTGGTAATTACTTTAGCTTGCGTTCAAGCAGCAGACTTGTGGTGGGAGGATTAATGTCAGAAGAGTCCCCATTTTTCAGTCTTGTGTCTACATCAATAAGATTGAACTAATTGCTAATTGGCATTTAGAAAATGAACTACTCTGATACCCTGGAGCTTTGCTGTAATATGGTATGACATTAGGAATATGATATTTCTATTTTAAATAACAGAGAATGGTATGTATTCATAGAAGTAAAGGAGAGTATCATTATATTATTTCTACCTATAACCATCTACCTATAACCATTATTTCTACCTTAACCATCAGAGGAATGTTTCTCAGAATAGTTTACTATTTGCCTCATATATTTTTTCATAAGACATGGATTCATTAGATTGGACAAAACTGTTAAAAATAAACATACTCATTGAGAACTAGGATATTATCAAGACAAAGCTTTACCGTGAATAACCCTGCTTGTTCCTACCTTCCTACCATCATTACAAAAATAATTTAGTTTTATTCATATTATAGTGCAGAATTTTAAAAGTTCTCCTCCATTGTCTTTGGCATAGAAAATCTCAACATATTTAGTGAAAATGGTATATTTTCCAAAGCAACTTATAGTTTGGGAAAAATTTAAACAAAGATTTCTTTATGTACTGCTGCCATCTAAACAAATACATGTACACATACACACAATAGAATTTACTGCTGGCAAAATATATTTTTAGATTTTTTTCATTTAATAAGTCTTTAATAGTCTCACCTTTTCCTTCTTTCTAGAGTTACTGGAATGAAATAATGATATTTAAAATGTTCTCCACAAAGCACCTAAGTGTTTGGAGTTTAAATTGTCCATAATTAAAAAAAAATTTTAATTAAAAAAATATCTTCTGAAATGTGACTCAGGGTCTTCATGATGGTCCATGGCTAAATAAGTCTGAAAAAATTTGCATGTGCAATTACCCTCATGAAGACTCACAGTACAAATACACATTAAAGAAAGAATGGAGAAGTCCTGCATAAAAATGTTTTTCTAACTCATTATTTTAAACATTTGTATGATCATGGGGTCCTTTTGCTTCTTGGATTATATGCAACAGTACAGTTCTTCAACCAAATTCACTTTGAAAAAAAAAAATGTTTCTAGAATTGTTCATAAAAGGGATGGGCAGATTACTTACACATAAATAATATGAGTCATCATGAAAATTCTAATTTCTTCCACATTCTTTGAGTCTGCTAATTGAATATCTGAAATATGTTACCCAGTTGGTTATAAATCTTTCTTAAACAGTGGACAAACAAGGTTTGAAAGTTCCATTACATCATCATTAACATCAAAATGATTATGTTCAAATTTTATTTTAGTAAGTACTCTGAATTTTCAAATATAGGATTTCTTATACCATTAAAATGGCACATACCATTGAGCAGAGTAAAACCTTACAAAATAATTTAAAGAAACATTCTTTTTCCAAGAAAAAATAAGTTGTGCTAATACAGCTTTTAAAAACTGGAAGGCATATGAGCAAATAATGATTGACATCAAGGCAATTCCTAACTTATTTTTTAAGCAAATGTGAGGTCTGTTGGTCTGTTCCTACAGTTTTGTGTTAGTGGCATAATCTAAAATGGCTGTAAGCAATCAACCAATAATAAGAAAAGTATTTTAAAGGATCAAGACCAAGATGAGACCAGACCTTTAATAGATACTTGCTGAGATACAGAGAGTCTTGTTGCATTTTTGCAAGCTAGGAATGTAACAATATATTGATATCCCACTGGAAAAGAGATAAATTTCCTGCTGGTCTTTCTACCCCATGTGTATGACGTCTGGTTGGTTTTGCATTTCTTAAGATCTTTGTATTTTTTGAGCATCTCAAATTTGCTACCATTCAGTTATATAAATGAAACACTGGAGTTGAAATTATCTGAGATGGGAAAGATATTCAGAAATTTTGCATAGTAGTCTTCAATTTGAAATTAATGAACAAAAGTGTCTCTCCATCCTTAGGTTCCAACATTATGAAAGGGTTGCTGTACAATTTTCTTATTTTCATACCTTTGTTGATTAATTGGAAAACTAATATTAGAGCTATAATTTTTATACTATTTTAGAATATGCTAACTTATTCTGAGATGCCTTGGTAATTTATTCTTGCTGCTAAATCTTCAGAACATCAATAATTGTTTTTCAGCTCAAGAATGTCAATAACGAAATCATACCGGGGTCTGGAGCCCCACAGATGTAATGATGAGACAAGCATTTAAGGTTCTAAAATGATGCTCTCCACAGTGTGACTTCATCTGCTTTTCTTTAAACAAGAGCCCTTCATTTGCATAAGTTTAAGTAAGACATGCATGGGACCCTCTGAACTAGTTCCTAACAGAATTGAAAATGATCCCTTATGGATTAGAACAAGTAATTCCCATCATCTCCAAGTAACTTCACGCTTCCATAGGAAACTTGTAAGCTCTGCGGTTCAGTCAGGGAGGCAGAGTTTTGAAACTGCAGCTCCTCTTTCCGAAGAATTGTATTAACTTCAGTTAGAGTGAAAATGTAGAAATTTGTGACACAATGATAGTGGTGATATTTGTGCAAACAAGTGTCTCATCGTAAGCAAAGCACATTGCTTGAAAAGATCCCTGAGAACCTTGAGAGTGTAAGTATGGCTGCCTAGGAGCACACTCATACACATAGTGTATTTCAGCACTGCTGGCTTAGCTAGCAAACAAAATATGGTTCAAATGGCATAACAATCCTAGAAACGGAAGGCACCAGTTTAATGAGGTCTCCTCTGCTTGAAATTAAAGTAGAAGGAGTTTTACGGAGAACAGTATTCAATAACAAAATATTAAATGATAAACACAGATTGCTTAAAATCAGACGGGCCATTTTAAGAAAAGCATTTTAGCTCATCATGATATGTAGCACCTTATTTAAATTAGGAGGTGTTAATTCGTAGCTTGAATAATATATTAATATAATATGTAAAGTGAATGGCATTGTTAATCACAGTCGCGCCTGGAACGACTTTGCTTCTGTGCACTGAATGTTAATTTTGCAAAACATTAATTTCAAAGATTTTGCAGCAGTGCTTTTGTAATTAAATATTAATGTCACATGTTATTGCAGTAGCATGTTTATGAAAGCCGGCAACACTTCAAGTCAACTCATTTGTTTTTATATTTATTCTTGTACATCTGCAATCCCTTCCATTTCACAATTTCAAAGTGAAGGCCATTTTGAATAGTCAATATGTGAACATTTTTCATTGTAAGCGTTTTTTAACATCCAACAGGGTAAATATTTAATGTTGTGTTTTTAGCTGGTATAATTTTTCAGAAAATTGGCTATAACTTTTAACAACTCAAAGGTACCTAAACTGTCTCCAGTTTTGGCTTAAGTGATCTGAAAATAAAGTAGCAATAAATGTGATGAAGCTGTGTAAAAATATTTAAGAATTAGAAGGCTTTATATGAAAGTTTGAAATTGGAACTGCAATTCTATGCACGTGATAGCTCAGTGGTTACTTATTTTATTATGGTACTGTATTAGCTCAAGAAAATTTAAAAAATGGACTTGACTTTTGGTTAACTTCTTCAAGTTCCATAACTAGATAAAGAATAGAAAAATATCCTTTGCAAGTAATGTGTGTTGCAATTCTTACATGTTTGGAAGTTCTACTTTTGTTGTCAAAGATTCTGTTGAATGCTCTCCAGAACACAGTGCATGTGTTCTTGTATTAGTTTGCCCGTGACTGTTTTGACTAAATTGCTACATTTGGTGGTCTTGCTCACGATACTCCCAATATGCTAATTACATTTACCCTAAAAATTAGGTCATTTTCATTCTGAATCTTGAGGACAAGAGGTAACAGTGAAAGTATTACAAAGTATTTTAGAGCTATTATTTTATCTACCTAGGAAAGCCGTCTTTTAGAGTCAGATCCCTTTAGTACATTTTTATTTTGAATTATGGAATGAGTTACCCATACTACAAAAAAAAAAAAAAGAAAGAAACCCACAGGAAAAATCAAGATACATTATGTTTGGTTATGGGCACATTTAACAGTTAAAAATTATATCTGCACCTGATGTTGCATGTTAACAGCTAATGCCATTTGACAGTGATGAAATTAAAGGATGAAGAAGAGATACAAACTACATTTTACAAGCATGATGGGTCTCCAACAATGCCATTTAAATATTATTTGTCACTATTTAAAATGAACCTTTCCCCTTTAAGCTATGCCATTACGCTCATTTGTCCTGTCACCGCTGACAGGCTATGACTCACACACAAAAATGGTCATTAGGTAGTGCATCTTCATCTTATTTAAAAAAAAAAAAAGAAAGAAAGAACGAAAGAAAGCATTCTGATGCCTCTAAAAGCCTGTAATTATTTTCATGCGAAGAGATAGTGTTGCTTGGAAGGTAATTTAATAACCTTTTGCATGTACCTGGGGAATGCCTCTCCAGGGGACCAAGGTGCCGACATGCCATTCAGTCGTCAAAACATGACCTTTAATGGTTGCTTGGAGAGAAGTTAGTGTGGAATGTTGTACACAGTGCAATGCTAATTCTGCTTTCTAATATATGCAAAATTTAGTTCTTGAGCAATGATCTTTGTAAGATGAATTAATATAGGTACTGCTCGAGGAAACAAAAGAAATTGCAATGTGAAAGCCTCCCTCCACCCATGATCTTTTATACTTCAGTTTGAAGTAGCTAACAACTTGCACAATTTGTATAAAAAATAGTGCGAAACACTCCAGAAGTCCTTTGCTTCCCCCCCACCCTTTAAGTTGGTTGATGAATTCTATTCTCTGTACTATGGTAATGTAAAATAGGATTAGAGGGATTTCTTTGATAAGTTTATTTTCCAGAATAAGGCATTGGCCCCAACTCCAAGAAAAAGAAAAAAGAGAAGCTTACCTTTAATATACCCTGTCTGTTCTATAGCGCAATCTATGTGACTTGCAGAAATCACTAAGGCATTTACTGAGTTAATTAAAAAAAAAGCAATCCTTCATGGATTTTCCTGTTACAATATGATGTTTTGAACACTTTCACCAAAAGATGCACGGACTATTTCCTTTGACAACCAGGTTCAGAAACTCCTTATTTTGGTAGTCTGATATTAGATCCCGCCTTAGTTAGAAATGCTGGGATTTCAACTCCTACCCTGACACACCATCCGTCAATTTATTAGCACGCTGGTGCAGTAAAGCCACTGAACAGGCTATATCAATTCGTTTAGTTTTTTTTCTTTAAAATGTCTGTAATCCTCAGCTCTGCTCTCTCAACCGGTCAGCATTAAAGATTTATGTTGTACTTTTTTTCATTGCCACACCTGAATATGGATTACTTAAATGGGCTGTAAATAATTCATATCTGGGAATAAGTTTCCATTACTGACCAATGTTGTAATTTAATATACTGTATTATGGGTTATACAATTTTAGATTGTTTTCTGTGTGCATTCAGCAGTCAGGCAGACAACAGTTTAAGTAAAAAGGGTGAGATGTTTGTTCAGCTTATTTTCATGTTCATTCTATGTGCTCAAATCAGCAACAGGGCTAAAGGAAGCAGAAAGCTACTTACAACTGCATGCTTTTCTGCTATTTATGGAAATCTTAAAAAAAAATACTTGACCTGAAACAAAATACAGAAATGTGTAATAGCATATTATTGATAGATTCAAGAAAGAAATAAAATGTGTTAATGTAGGTGGCTAGAATTCTCTTTTACTACTTGAGAATTGAAAAATAATCTTGATTCTTGAACCCAAAGGTTAACTTTTCTATTCAATGCTTGATTATTCTATGCATAAAATGTTCATAATAAAATTATAATTTATCTGACAATTAAGTTTGAATGAGGCTACTGGATCAAATATGCAAAATGTTAAAAGTACAAGCTATCTTTAAAATACAGGCAAGTGTTTACTCTGAAAAGAGCTTTAAACAATTTAAGATTAAGTTGAGTATAGTAAAAATTAATAATAGATTAATACATGAAAATCTATGAAGACACATAAGATAATGATTTAAAAAGGAATAATTTAGAAAGATGAATTAAAAAGTCGAATCAGAAAAGAAGGCCAGCATAAACTAGGGAAAAACATGCTGTGAATAAAGTCTGTTAGATCTTGAAATAGGAGAACTGCTAAATAATGCATAGTTTTATTTTTCTATAATTTGCATAAACCTTAAGAGAGTATTTATTTGTGTAAAACTTGATGTATCGAGTAAGGAGAATGAAAAAATGGCATTCATTTTGTTTTCATTTTGGTATTTAGGAAAAATATTCTGTTACATATGGACTACTTAGACCTAATCATCTGACTGAATGTGATGTGTGTCTTGAGCCAGGTTGGAAAGGGGCTGGCTGGAGAACAGTGCCCTGGTCTTGCTGCAGGCGATGCAGGTTGGCCCATGCTCTGCTGGGGAGCAGATGGTGAGCCAATGCTTGTAGTCACACTTACCTTCCTTGCTAAATCCATAATCCCTCACTGGACACGGAGCCAAGGCAGGCTTTGGAGGCAGAAAGGAGGTTACAATCTGGACTTGGGTAGTGACTGCCAGAACTGAGAAAACAGCTCAGAAATTTCAAATGCTTAACAAGTTATCTGTCTTGTCCCTAAGCCAGTGCAGCATTTTTAAAAGTAATTAAGACATGATTGAAAATGTGTATGCCATCTAAATACAAAAATCTTCAAAAATCATCAAAACCAATAATGAAAAGCCACATTTAATATGACATTATGCAAAAAATACATTTAAGATGAATTATCTTTTTTGTGATTAAAAGGAAATGTATAAAATAAAAACCAGGGAAGATGAAGCATTTATTTGATAGGAAAAGATAGTTTTTCTTTGCAAACCTGCACCTTATGTGAAGAAAAATATTTCATACATGCCTATAAATATACTGCATGTATGAAATATTTTCCTTCTCTAAGGAAATATATAGCTGTGCAACATCTATATCAGTATTAGCATATGCTCCTCTTTAAGTCATTCTTTCAGAATATTAAATGATTGTAGTTATTTTTTTCTATATTTAATATGATACTTATGCATGGATGTATGTTTTTATATGTGTGGATGAGGTTCATCATCAACACAGACATTATAACTCAGAAAGACAAAATAAAAATATTGACTGAGTAGCCAAATTCTAATCATTTATAATAAAAGGGATAGTAAATGCCATCTGTTTAATGTAAAAAAAAAATCTGATAAAATGCATACATATCTAGTAAATTGAAACCATAGAGTAATTCATATAAAATGTGTGTGTGTGTGTGTGTGTGTGTGTGTGTGTGTGTGTGTGTGTACATATAAGATTGCAACGTATTCCATTAGGGTGGGATTGACTTAAACATGTACTATTTACGTAATAATATGATACAAGAGCAAGCAAGATTTGTTGATTATGGTTTGTGCTATCCCACAAATATTTCTTAAAATCATGCTTCAGTCTACCTAGTGGGTATAACAAAATTCCTTAGTTTTCTCCATTGATTTTTCATGGTCCTCATTCTTTTAGGTGTTTGTTTTTTCTTGCAAATTATTCCTATGCTGACTTCCATTGAAGTTCATTGACTCGAGCAAATTTCTTATAGCCTTCATTCGTCCATTATGCTACCTACATTTTCCAGGTTGATAAAATGTACAAATACTCATGTGTATAATAATTTGAGATCTCCACTTTGGGACATCACCAACTACTTTCATTATTTTCTTTTGCTCCACTTTTTTTTATTGGCTCTCTTGGAAAGTATTTAGCATTCTTATTTATGCTTAAGAAACATATTAATTTCTTCTCTTTATGAATCTCCTTCAGAATTCATTTCTTGCCAGTGCGCTTCATCCCTCAAGATGTTATTTCCTGGTAATACTGTTTTCTTAAAAAATTGATATAAAGAAATAAACAAAAAAATGTGAAAGCATCTTTCTCTGCCTTGCTCTAGAATTCAAGAAATGTGCTTTTGTATACAACCTGTGCAGACCAATATTTATAATAGGAGAGTAAGAACAAAAATGTGTTCAATATTAAAAGCATTTTATGTGTAGTTTTACTGATATAATAATAAGCTTGTTATTTTTAACTTTTATCTTAGTCTAAAGTGAAAAGTGAGTGAACTTCAAAATATGATATCGACAGCAAACAAATTTTTCATGTTTTTAATAGGAAAATTTTACTGTAAAATGGCACCATAAAATAGTTTATCACTTCGCCCCCAAACCTAAAATGAAGACATATCTTATGCTATTTACATCCATCTATTTTTTTTTTGAAGGAGGGATCATTTCATAAGCTTTCAAACTGTCCTGGAAGAGACTGATTTAATATGATCTCTGTTTTCAGATGGAAACAGGAAGAAATAACTTTAAAGATTACTTTAACAATGCGAGTTTCTTATAAAATCATATCTATTCATATCAAAAGATTAATCTAGGACATGTGGGTATCAACAATTTAAAAGTCAACACATGAAAAATGCTAGATAATTTTTTAGAGCCAAAGACAGTACAGAGAAGAAGCTTCTCCCTTCAAGAAGTTTAAACAAAGACAATGGACTTGAAAACAGAAGACTTGGGTTTGCATTCTAGGACTTGCATGTTGTAGAGATATAAAAGAGTCTTTCATCTTTGGATCTCAGTTTTCTCATTTTAATATTTATAGTATTTACCTAATTGATCACCTACAAAGCATTCTGTGATTATATGGAGCTGGAGAGACAAATGAACGGGTAAATAACAAAGAGTTAAGTGTCAATAAGTACCACAGTACAGGCGAGGTCTCTGCATAACATGTGATTGATTGCCAAACAAGTGGTTCAGGTACTTCTTGAAACCAGTTAACAGAATTCATATCTACATGCATCTTCATGTTTTATATTTCAAATTTTTCGTTGCATAATTTTTATTCATAATTTGAAACTTATTTTGGCCAAATTAAATTGACACATTAACAATGGGAACTGTTTCAAATATAGGCCTCCAAGCAAAATTTTGTAATATCCCCCATGTCTTGGGACAATGCTATGAGAAATTCTCTTGCCATGTACCATGCATGCGTCCCACATTTTTGGATACCCTAAGGTCCCAGAACTGTAGAAAAAGGAGCTATATCCACTCATAACAGGGAGAAGATGAGAAGCAGAAGTAAGCTACACAAGCAAAAGTGTATTTCAGTTGACATAGAAATCCAATTTATCAAAGTCCTTAGGAGGTGGCTTCTGTTCTCCAGCTGAATCTTCATCATTTTGATATGTTACCCATTAAACTGCAGAGAGGACTTGCCAATTCTTACGTGGTATTTAAAACCTTCAAATTGTTATATTACCCGTCAACATTACCACAAACATTATTAAGAGAGAGACTTCTGCATTTCATTAAAAGGGAATAGTACTGTTATGGCAAATGACCTATCATAGAATCGGAAATCACTATGTTGTCAGAAGATGTGTGTCTTGGATGAAGCATAAAAGCAGAGATCTTGATGTTAATGGTCATGAAAGATTCTGTGTTGCCATCTGTCAGGAATTATTTACCAGTTTTTGCTGACCAAATTCCAAATGAAGGGGCTCCACTTATTGCCTGAAATGTACCCTCTATTCTAATTATAGTGTTCATCTTTACTATTTACGGTGTGTTATAAGAACATGGGCTTTGATGTATTTAGGTAAGATTTTTTTGTTTTACTTTAGTTCCTCTTTAGTTCAGGTCCTCATCATTTTCTTGATGAATTTCAGTCACAGGGTCCTAAATGATACTTGTATCAGCCTTCTTGATTCACTGTAAGTAATATGCTTGGATCTGACTGCCCAGGAAGATTAATCTGAAATGCAAATTGCATTCCTACTTGTCAACTTTTTGTAATTCATCCATACAATTTCTTAGTCTTTAGTAAAAGACTATAAACTCTTCACTATAACTTTCAAAGTGTTCCTCATTCTGACCTCTGATTATCTCTCTAGCCTCATGTCCTATACTGAATCTAACCCTATCCATCCTAGATCATACCTATAGCTACCACAGTTTGCAATTTCTCCTTTTGTTGATTTTTCTCAAATGAATCTGTTTACTTGGAATGTTCTCCTATGAAACCATATCTCCTAATTATTCTCCAATAATACTCTATATTCTCTTTATTTTAAAAAATATTATCTTCTCTTTAGATGACTCATCCTCCAAAAGACTGTTCCTCCTTGCCTCCCTCAAAATCTGGGTGGACTTGTCCTTATGTGCTCCCAAAGCATTCTGAACTGTCACAATTATGAGAGTAAAATTGTGTTTTCCTATCTCCCCCTTTGAACATAAAATTTTAGGTTTAGCAGCTAATTCATATAACTCTTTGTGCTTCCAAGGCCTAGGTTGTTGTGTGGCAAAAAGTAGCTCTGGCACAGTTCACTTATCTCTTCCTAAAATATTTTCTTTTGACTTCATTGGTATCATATTCTCAGGGGATTTTTTTCTGTGTTTTTTAAGTTTCTGCTTCTTCTTCCCACCTCTTACACATAGAGTTACATAGGGATATATCTTCCAGTTCTGCTTCCCTAATGTCTACAGCTGTCAAACTGATCTTGGTCAGGATGATGGCTTGAAATTATTATTTGCATTGCACCTATTCTCAAATCTCTATAGCCACTCTTATCATAAATTTCTAGTCCTGTGAATCTTCTTTTTTGATGTCTCCATTTGGAAGTTTTATACTTACCCTAAAGTAACAACACTGAAGAAGCAAGTATGTTTTCCTTTCCATCCAAATCTGTTTCACTCTTCTTATGTCTCATCATGATCAACAAGCCTCTCCAATCACTTCATTGATCAGAGTAAAAATACAGAACACAGTCTTGACTCCTATCTAGACCCACCCCAATTAAATCATTAGTCTAAATTCTTAGTTCTACATAATATCAACCTAAATACATCAACCCTTTTCTATGTCCATTAGACACCCTAGCCCAAGTCCACAATTCTATGGAATATTGTAATAATCTTCTAGTTGGTCACCATATGTTTATTCTAACCATTTTATCATTCATTCTTCACCAGTAGCCAGTGTGATATCTTAAATAGGCAAATGAAATCATGCCAGTTACTTTTTCAAAGCTCTACAATTTTCATTCTCTTTAGAATAACACATTAATATCTAATTCTGACTTAATGCACCCTGCAAAATCAGCCTGTCCCATGTCCTCCCAAGTCCTCTAATCCCATCTCCTTTTTCACGTTGCTTCAATGACACTTTTCTTTCATTTTCTTGAGCATGTTAACTCAATAATTATCCTACAGGTTGTGTCTCTATTGCTTCATTTTTCAGGAACATTATTGCTCTTGATTTCTATATAGTTTTCATCTTTCTGCCATTGAAATTTCACCTACTTGCCAAGGCTTTCCATAACTGCCATTTCTAAAAGTAGCCAGTTAGTATTAAAACATTGCACTGTTTTAATACTCTGCATGACACGTAACATGATATACTTCTGTCTATTTGTTGATCAGCATTTTTTGGCTATCTAATTCAAACTTATCAAGTGCTAACTTCATCAGAGCATGTAACTTGCCTGTCTTGTTCATTGCAATCTCTCCAGCACCTAGAACTGGTCCTAAACAATAGAAATCTAATAAATGCTTGACAGATAAATGAAAGAACAATCACACAGGAAATGCAGTTTGAATTAATGAAATTTATAACATCATGAATTTGAGAACTGCTACTAATAAATGGGGAGTAGAAGAAGTTATTGTACCTTTTGTCTCCAGTTTCAGAGTGATTGATGGTATCAATAAGTAAGCATTAAAAAAACAGATTGCTAGATGAGAGAAGAAAATTACAAAGTATCTTCTGTTGTCCTAAGAAGTGTTGATGAAGCCAAATCCCTTTCAAGTATTTCTTTCCAGTAAAGAAGCCAAATAAATAGAAGTTAGAGAGGAGACAATAGCAGAAATGACAAAACATTCAGCCATCCTTTACATACATGACCGGGCTTCTGAAAAATGCTCTCTAATCACGGAATTCCTAATGTGAAGTTCTTAGTTATCATTAGCCCTTGGGAAGATTTTTTAGCACATACCTACCTAATTTATTTATGCTATTATGGCGAATTCTTTTATTTCCCCTTGAACTTTTACTTGGAATTATTTTGTCCTTTTACACAGATATGGCTTAACGATCACTTGAAAGGTAAAAATTGGTATTTTACAATTTATTCAATAAACACTAAGCACTTTCTAAGAAATCTTAAAATCAAATAACAATAGAAACCATGAGCATACTTTATGATTTTTGCAAAGAAATTATATACAAGATATTCTAAATACAAGGTAAATTATTATGAACTTTTTAAGAGGGAGAAATTACACCACAAAGAAGGATTATGGGGGCTCATGTTATTAATATCAAGAAAGCTTGATTTTGATGTATACACAGACTATTAATATGTGCATGCTATGAGGTGAAAGCAGGGGGAGAAGAGAAAGAGAAGGGGAAAAGAAGGAAGTAAAGAGATAGGGAGGGGAGAGGGAAGGGAGGAGGAAAAG